>JAQIWA010001407.1:0-18674 GCA_034693305.1 Eueremaeus valkanovi | reverse complement strand
AGGGCTTATGTGAGGACTTTGTATGTCTGTCAGATTTTTCCAAAAATATAATGACAATTTTAAGCACTTTTTAAAAACTTCCAATAGTTTGTGATATTTTTAAATCAACGCTTGCAGAGCGTGCTATTAGTTCGACTTGGCCGTCCTTGTTTTTATTGTCTCAACAAAATTTCTTCATGATTCTGTATCATATCAAAATTTTAACACTGGCAAATCCTTTAATATTAACTCATAAATGTTATTAAGTTTTAAAAGTTTTCTAGTTTTAAAATTTCAACAAAAGTTGCAAAGTTTAATAAATTTATAAATAATTTACATTGAACGATTGTTTATTATAAATCTATTTCTAATATTATTTTTATTAACTTTATATTAGAGTTTTTGGCAAATGTTTTATTTATATATTATTTAATGCAATTTTGTCTATAGGTTATTATTTTTTTTATAGAATAATTTTTTTATTCTATTCTTTTCCATATGTGAATATCATCTACTTCACTGGTTGTAACGAAATACTCCCTCCACTTAGCTTTTCCAAAACTTGTAATTGGGGCCACACCTCTATTTTTCCAAGATCTTTTTATGCTAATTGCAACCGGTTTTGTAGAGTTTGTGTAGTCTCTATAGATGACATAATTTCCATTTTTCACGTAATTGAGTTGCGGTAAATTAACATCACTTATATCTGGATTCGATGTATTTTTATTGTTAATCATGAAAAACAATCCTGAATATTCCTGAGTAACATCTTTCCATTTGTATTTCAGTTGCTTGAACAAATCATCCGGGTTAGGCTTATTCAAAAATTGAGTATAAAGAAACCCAACTGGAACTGTAAGCAGAAATTTAAATTTAATATAACTATGATTCAAAATTATATAGAATTAGCCAGAAATGAAGAATTGTGGCATTTTAATTTGTTTAAATTCAAGAAGGTGATGTTAAAACGCGATTAAATAAAAACAACCTCAACTAAAAATTTTATAGTTACATTAATTCTCTATTTGCTATAGTAAGGCTAAGAAAGAAAATTAAATTTCAAATTAAAATAACTAATTTAAATGTAAATACAAATTTCATTCTAAGTTCAACAAAAAAAAACAGATATTTCCTCGGTTGAGATTGAGTTTTTATCAGATATCAACATAAATTGAGCTTTATCGACTTTAAAATTTCTCCAAAACATCCAATGAGATTTCTTTTATCAAAATTGACCAAACTATTAATCCGATTTTGGAGATTATTTCATTTTTTCATTGCACGGACTTCATTTATCATTTGTGGTTTTCGCTCAAGAGTCTGATGAATTAAATTTTGTAAATATAAAGTTATCCTGTGCAAATGTTCCAAGATTTTAGTAAAAGCCGTGTAACAAGAATTCTATAATTTTTAGTAAGGACCATTTTGGATTGTATAAATAAAATATAACCATGGTATTTATAGCATTAGAAGCACTGTTAATTCCCATTTACCGATGTAGATAGTAGGACCCTCAAAAATTTCTCTCCAAATTAAAATTTGAATAGCTTTTGGACGGTGATAGATAAACTAATTCTGTAAAAAGCATTATTGAGGACTCCACTCCGCCGATCTTGCACATTATATGATATTTTTGTCATGTGACTCAAAATATGCATTATCGGGACAATCTAAACACCCTATGCTACAGAGCAAACTACAGGTGATAGAGTGAAGGTTCCGCTGGATAATATAACAAATCAATGTGAAATTTGATCTTGATTCTGAGCCAAACTATAGTAGATAGAGCATTCAGGTAATGATAACATTTGTTAATGGGATTGAGTTCTTTGGAAATTTCAAAGTAAATTTGAGCTAGACCAATTTTGAAAATTTTACCAGCTCATCGAATGAGAAATCGCAACAATTTTGTCGAACCATTAATACCAAACCACCAAATCAATTTTGGTGATTTTTCTTTCATATCAAGCTTCAGTTCCTTCGCTATAAATTATACATCGGAACCTACACTCTAACACCTGTAGTTTGCACTGTAGCATAGGGTGTTTAGATTGCATATTTTGAGTTACGTGACAAAAATTTTATATATGCAAATATGTGCAAGATCGGCGGAGAGTATTTCTCAATAATGCTATTCACAGAATTTGTTTATCTATCACCGTTCAAAAGCTATTCAAATTTCAATATGGATAAATTTTTGAGGGTCCTACTATTATGCAGAATGCTGGAAAATATTGTTGGTAACATGTAAAGAATTTGACAATTTACAAAAGCATGTTGAAAATCAAACTTGTAAATTTCTTGATTTAAAAATTTGAATAATATTTATACTAATGAATTGTAATGTAACACAAGTAAGAATTGTTTTGCGGGAAGTGTTTAATTAAAAGAAATTGTTTTGACTAGGTTGACCTAATGTTTAATATTATTACCCCTCGGTTTTCAAACTTTTGATTGGTCATTTGATAAGTTCTTGAGAATATCTTTTATTTGCGAAGTTAACAAGTTTGGTAACCGAATAGTATGCGAAATATAAAGAATTCAAGATCAAAGTTTCAAAATAATTTTCTTAAATTAAACTGAGAAAACAATCTTTTTTCGTATACAATACTCTTCACAGAGAATTGGAAAAATGTTTAAAAACATAATGCTATATTTATATAGTTAATAGTGGACGGATCCAATTATTTGTATATCAAAATAAACCGGGAGAATTAACTTAAAATTAAGCAAAAAATTTCGGAAAAATTTCAAATTGAATGTGCAAATTAATTCTGAAAAATCGATATTTGTATAAAATTTTTCTAAAGCTATATTTATCATATTATTGTGATGAAACCAAGCTTAAAGTGTTTAGAGTCTCGATCAGTTAATCATTATCAAAATTTTACATTCAAAACTAAAAGTTTATTAGAGTCATAAATTTCATTTCTGACTGAACTTTCTCGAAAACAAGCTGTAATGATTCTGATTATTTTATTCATCATCAAAAAATTAACAGTGATATATTGATCGAATTTAGTGCAAATTTGCATTGGTATAAACATTTCAAAATGAGTCTGTTTCATTTTATCTTTCAAAAATCCAAATCCTCAATGATCAGTGCACATTTTCTTAATTTAAAATAGATGATCAGATTATTAGGAATTTTCCTTTAGATAAGTAATACCAATTAAAAATCATTCTAATTTTTTTTATTGAGGCAGGGTAACTAATTATTATAAATAAACCTCGAATATGGATGCTTAAATGTTAAAAATTGGATGATTTTCGAAATAACATTAATGATAGTAGTAAGTTCAATGTTCGAAAACTTAGAAAATTAAGTTTAAATATACAGTGTCGGAAATAACTATCTGCGGTTAGGTAAACGTGAATAACTTTGTAATGGGTGATATGATTTTCAAACTGTTATATGTAAATAGTAGCAAGATAATTGTCAATTGAGAAAATATTATCAATGTATGAAAAATAACAATGGAAGGTACCTTTAATATTGCTCAAATTTTGACAAAGGGTGTCCAGGTTATATTCTGAGTGATTTAACATTATTAGATACCATATCGACTAAAATTTTTACGAGGGTCGCGAATATCATAATGAAAATTTTCAGACTAGAATACTTTTTGAGTAATTCAACAAAGAAATCTAAGAATTTCTATGTTTGAATGTAAAATTCTCCTGAATTATTCAAGATAAAAAAAATTGATTTCATTTTATTGCACTATACTAAATGTCTAACAATATGTGAAAAATTTTTCATAAATTACGTGTCCTATTTTTAACAAATTTTTTAAACGTAATTGATGAATAAGGTTTTTGGATTTGGTATATGGCCCTAAAATTACTGTCAATCAACTAAAAATTTTTATATTTTGATTAGTTTGTAACGACACGTCATTTGAGTTAAGCGCCTGAATGCTGTTAATACAAGTCGTCTCTGATTAGCTGAAAGCATTTCTATTCAACTCTGATTAAAATTAAGCTTAAACTCAATTAACCAAATTATTCATAATAAAAATCGGATACTATACGCAAAATATTCATTTTGTAGAACTGAAGTTGTTTGATCATCTTACATGCATAAAATTTTTCCGAAAATTTTCTTTTAGAAATATCACCCTGGTCAATATGAACTATGTATCTGCTCTCTGCTCAACAACTCAAAATATTGATATTGCACATTGTTGGTTAGCATATCAGAATAATTTTGAGTTAACTTTCTAAGATTAAAACCTTATAAATAGCTCAACCAGGAAAAAAGTTTTTAAATTTTGATATTTTTTAGACAAAAATTTTTTGCATTTTCATGAATATAAAATAAATATATACTTGAACAATTTGATCGACACATATTGATAATATGTGCCATCAACCAAGATCCATTTTGGTTAAAACAGAATTTGCAAATTGCTTCTGCTTCAAAATTATTTGATGGACTGGCATTTTTATTTAAACGATCTAGTATACAGCCATGTGAAAAAACCCCTGACCCACTCAAATGAAGCTGCAGCCTAAACCTGAACAGAAAATTTATTAAAAATTTCTATTTTTGTAAAGCATTGAACCAAGAAATTTTCACCGCAGCAAGTTTTTACTGGTGCAGCACCGGTAGCAAGGAACTAGCACTGTTTCCATTGCAAAAACCACTAGGGTTATATGAAATATCAGCAATTCAAAATGATCCATGTTGAAAATCATTGACCTCATCTATCAGGATTTTTTCAAAAACCGTGCGTTTTTGTACAGGATCACTATATTTGTAAGATGACATAATTCATCAGGGTCTAGAGCAAAAACCAAATTGGATAAATGAACCCTGAGCACTGAAAAACAATCTCAATAAAAGATACTCGAAGCATAATTTTGGATTTCACCTAGATGTTAGTGATATTTGCACAGCACGCATTTGAATACTTTACTGCAATAAATTTTAAATGAATGCAATTTTTGCTGTGCACTTTGTATTACTATGATTGTAATTGAAATTTCAATTTATCCAATTTGAATAAATATCAGTAACATCTAGGTGAAATACAGAATTATGTTTTAAGTATGTTTTATTGAGATTGTTTTTCATTGCTCAGGGTTCATTTATCCCATGTGGATTTTGCTCTAGATCCTGATGAATTATGCAATTTTACAAATATAAAGTCATCCTGTACAAAAACGAAACGGTTTTTGAAAAAATCCTGATAGATGAGATCAATGATTTTCAACAAGGATAATTTTGAATTGCTGAAATTTGGGAGTGAACCGCCAACCGCCAACCGTTCTCTCCGGAACGGTTGGCGGTTTTAGTCGGCAACTGCATAACACATTAACCGCCTATGAAACGGTTGGCGGCGGCAGACTGTGAAAAAAAACTTGGTTCGAAATTTTTTGTATGCCTGATGGAATATTTTGATTCTTTTTCGACCAAAAGTTGTCTAGATTGATTACGCATATTCTCCAAGAGAGTCGATAGAATTGTCCTTGCATAAGTATTATTAATATTTAAAAATAAATAGAAAATCAATTTCAAGATAAAAAATACTTATGCAAGTTCAATTTTATCGAATCTCTTGGAGAATATGCGTAATCAACCTAGACAACTTTCGGTCGAAAAAGAATCAAAATATTCCTTCAGGCTCAAAAAAATTTCCAAACCAAAGTTTTTTCTACAATCTGCCGCCGCCTACCGTTTCATAGGCGGTTAAAGTGTTATGCAGTTGCCGACAAAAGCCGCATACACTTGTAGGCGGTAGGCGGTTTCAGTCGAAAACCGCCTACAACCTGTAGGCGGTAGGCAGTTCAGTCTATCACAATCCAAGTATTGCCACAATTACTAACATATTTCTCTTCACTGCACAATATTTTGTCAGCTTTTGTGTGAAAAATCAATTTTTTATAAAAAATATTTTTTCAAATATTTATTCAATACTTACTGTACAAACAGAGTACTAAAAATATGAATATTTTTCTTCATTTTCAATAATAGATTATTTTTCTTTACTTTGCATTCAAATAGTTTTCAAAACATTTATGAAACGAATACTTATTTTTCTGACTTAAATACAGAACAATGTTATATTGAAAAACGAATACGCCTTCAATTAATCCATGTCTATTATACTGAGGAATATAGATTAAATTACAAAGAATGTTCAATTGTTCCTCAAGAGGCAAGCTTATTTCATAATGATGAGGGTATATTTTATATCTTATAAAAATATAAACGCAAGAATGCAATATCTTCGTGTGTGTCACATCTAACCAGGCTATTTGAATGGTTTAACGTCGAAACGGTCAGGGTCAAAGTTAAAAATATCATGGTAATTTAACTTTGCTCAAAAAAATTGGCTACAGGTGACATTTCTGTTTATATGTGACAATAAATACTCCTCAAAGATATTATTGCTATAAATATCGCATTTTTCCAAACAATACAATAATTTTGTACTTAAATAAAGATAATATTAATATTAAAGTTTATAAATATCTCAATACTATTGTTTCGGCATTTAGTGCAGAATTTTTTTTTGTAAGCATAACAATATAATCTTGATCATCATAAATAGAACGAATGAATCTCATAAACAATTAATATCCGTATTTGTATACCTAAATTAAAGTGATTTTCTTAATCTTATCTCATTTATATTTGTTCTAGATTATATTTAATAGTATACCTCTAAATATTTTCATGTTCAATTTTCTATGGATTTGCAATTAATAAAATAATCAATTTTTTGCTTGTATTAATAATTTATATACATTGTGTGCAAGAGTCAAAATAATTGGTAAAATTGATTTTGTTTGTATGTAATATCAAATAATATTTTTATTAAGATTTATATTTGAAAAGAATATTAACAAAGCTTACTCGTTAATTTTATCATATCATATAAATAATAAATGTGCAGAAGCACCTAAAAATACACCTAACACTGAACATAATGTTTGTATCAGTCTGATGACTATAGCTTAATAAAAGGGGACTTTAGCTCTCACTGGAAAAACAGTTCTGTTTAGTGCTTCACATGCTTTAAAATTTCAGAACAAAACTGGTTTTTTCAGGGAGAGCTAAAGTCACCTTATATTAAGCTTTAGTCATCGGACTGATAAAAGTGTCTTTGCGGACAAGAATTTAATTCTGCTCAACTAAAATATAAATGATGCAGTTTATTGCCTATTATTTAGATATAAGTTTATAATATTCATTGAACAGTCATACGACTAAAACATATTCAAACATAAGTTAATAAAATTATTTTCAAACTAAAACTTCTTTATTAAAATGGGCTTCGATTTGAAGCGTTTCGTCGATGTGTCCGAAGAAAATCTAGCTAGATACACCTGTGGGATATGCCATGCTGTATTGGATAAGCCGCTAATTACTCCCTGCTGTCGGAAATTATTTTGTGGTGTCTGCATAAAAGATTGGATCAAGGCTAATTCAACATGTCCAGTTGATGATTTAAAATTACGAAAAAGGTCACTTTCACAACCATCAAGTACAATTATTGATCTGATTAATGCGTTGAAAATTAGCTGTGACTACAAAAGTATTGGCTGTCAAGCAGTGGTCAACCTGGAGCAATTGTCAAATCACATATCTACATGTGAACATAATCCAGATAACCTATGTGCTTATTGCGGTAGTTTGAAAATTAACAAGCACGCATGCTTGCTTAGCTTGCAAGCCGCGTTGGAGCAAGCTAACAAGAGAATGGAAAAGTTGGAAGAGCAGATGAACGAAATTAAAGCCAAGACTTCATCTAATGCTTCATCTGATTCAGGTGATTTTTAATCTGTAATGGGAAATGTAACAATTTTAATCATGTTCAATTTGATGAAAATGAAATAAAAAATTTCAAATTAAATTTTATTCTGTTCTGAACATGCTCAATTCATAGCACGCTTTTTATCAGCAATATACATTTATAATGTTCCATGTTCCAGCAGTGCTTTTCATACATAATAATGATGCAAGTACAAAAAGCCGTCCGCGGACGGATTGTTTTGATATTTTTGATAGTAAGCGGATGAACTAAAAAGTTACTAAAGTCTATACTATCACAAAAACATAATAACAATAATTATAAGCAAGAGTTAGTCAGTAATCAAAATATAAGTTCATTACTCAATGTTAAGAATTCTATTCAATAATTAGTCAAATAATGATAACATAGAGTGAGTACTGTTAACAAGCGATAATCGTGTCATATCCTGTCTGATACTAATAATTATTGAACTGCGTTTGTAATTTGGCTTGCTAACTATTGAATTGATGTGCCCTTTGTTTGTGTTTTAGAAATAATTGGAAACTACTGTATATCTGTTTTTGATCTAATTTACCATTAATTTTGAAAATGGATTTTAAATTTAATCGAGATTAGATAATAAGATATCAAAAATTCGATAGGGCAAATGAATGAATGAAAAACTTTATTATCCTGAGAATCAACTTAACATACAAGATGTCATTTTTAACTTGAGCTCAGGTAACTTGCAAGTAATTTGATTAATAATCGTGATAGTTCGAAAATAATCCACAGCAACACAAATAGTCTAAAACCTGGAGCAATTGTCAAACCACCTATCTAATTGTAGTCATAATCCAGCTAATCTATGTGTCTATTGGGGGAGTTTGAGACTATTCTTATTTTATGAGTTGTGCCAAAAAAAACGCACCAAAGATATGATTGCTATCAAAATAGAACTTTTTTTCAAAACAATACAATATATTGGAATCAAAATAAAGATAAAATAAATAAATATAAATATCTCAATAAAATTCGGATGAATACAAATATTATATCAAGGTCTTTTTTAAATACACTGCCTATTATTCCTGAGGCTTTGCAATGTCCCCGATAGGGGGCTTGTGCACGAAAATGTGATGTTATTTAAATAGAAATTTGATATCCAAGTTATTTTTTAATGAAAAACATTATAACTTCTGTTTTACCTCTTATTCTCTGTATACGTGTTAATACTGTATACATAAAGCTTAAAGTTGTTCATAACTTTGAACATACGAACAAAACTATTCATATACTTATCTATATGTGAATTTGAATTAACAGGTAAGCTTGATACAATTCAAATACTTTAATTCTTATAATATCTTTATTTTTATATAAGTAATCTTCCTGAAATGATCCATAAACTATTGATACTGTTGATTGTTCTGATCTGCTCTATTTCGTATGCTCTTGGTAAGTCAACGAGAATAAATAATTTAAAGTGAGCCAGGATCAAATTCAATTGGCTTTATTTTTTTTCGAAAGGCCTGATTTGTCAATTCGGAGGCGATAAAGGTTGTGCTGTTGAATGCGTGGCGAAAGGAGGTTCCAAAGGAGGTTATTGCAATGATAAAAACATATGCATCTGTAAGTCAATCTGGCTGAAATGACGAAAACAAAATTTATGAACTTGTCACAAAATTAATATCTTTGAAGTAACGCTCAAAATATTAACATTAAATAAATGCCGATTATTCGGTCTGTTTTGTTATGTAATGTTTGTGTTCAGAGTTATCGGTCGCTTTGTTACTTGATTAGAATGGAATTTAGCTAACAAGGTTAGATTTACAAATATGTTCAACTCAATTGAGGTGAACCCTACAGCCTCTTTTCAAGCTCACCAAATTATCTTATTGAAATTGTACTTGTCATATATGAGGTAGAACAGAAAAAAATGATATTACCCTGGTAAGTTCTATACTTCTTATCACAATAGCAATGCCTCTTTGTATGAGATATACATATCTTGTGTTTAGGGCCAGTTTTAACACCAGTTAACAGTGGCTCGGATCACACCTTTGATCTAGATAGTACAGTATAACTGACAAGTTAAATTTCAGATGAAGTTGTTTTTGAATTATCAATAGAAGAGTTTATAATCATGTTATGTGATGTAATTAGGGAACATTTTTAACAAACATTTTCTAGCACCAACCCCCATTCTGGGGACACTACCGAGCCTCTGGGATTACAGGCAGTGTTTTTATCTTGCGGTGTCGGTGGAGGCAAGGCTACGCGTCTGACTTTACAGGACAGGTGAAGGGCCCATCGCTACCAAAATCTTAACCCACCTTGTCAAGGGCTCGAACTCCAGCTCTCCGGCTCAGAGTCGTGCACTCTAACCAGTGCGCTACTGAGGCGCTCTATGTTACCTAATAAAAATATTCTAAATAATTACATTGATCCGTCAAAAATAGATCGAATGAAACACATAAACAATTTATTTCCGTATTATTATAAATAAGTTGAAGTGATTTTCTTAATCTTATCACAATTATATTTGTTCTAGATTATATTTAATAATATACCTCAAACAGCAATAAAATTTTTTAGTGTAATAGCACCAAATTCTTTGTTGGTTACCTTAGCTACCTAGATATTTTTTGTGTTCTGAGCTAAATAAAAATATTTTCATGTTAAACTTTTTATGGATTTGCAACCAATAAAATAATCAATTTTTTTGCTTGTATTAATAATTTATATCCAATGTGTGCAAGATTCAAAATCATTGGTACAATTGATTTTGTTTGTATGTAATATTAAATAATATTTGTATTGAGATTTATATTTGAAAAGAATATGCAAAACAATTTTTCTTTAACAAAGCTCACTTGTTAATTTTATCTTATCATATAACTTTAAATAATAAATGTGCATAAGCACCAAAGAATACGCATAACTCTGAACATAATGTTTGTATCAGTCTGATGACTAAAGCTTTAAAATTTCAGAACAAAACTGGTTTTTTCAGTGAGAGCTAAAGACAGCTTTTACTTAGCTTTAGTCATCGGACTGATAAAAGTGCTTTTGCGGACAATGAATTCAATTCTTCTCAACTATAATATAAATTATCTGTCCGCAAAAGTACCTAACAGGGTACCTAGCCCTGAACCGAACTTTTGTATCAGTCCGATGACTAAAGCTTAATAAAAAAGAACTTTAGCTCTGACTGAAAAAACCAGTTTCTTTTCAGTGTTTCACATTCCTTTAAAATTTCTGAACATAACTGGTTTTTTCGGTGAGACCTAAAGTCCCCTTTAATTAAGCTTTAGTCATCGGACTGATAAAAGTGTTTTTCCGTACAATTAATTCAATTCTTCTAAGCTATAATATAAATAATACAGTTTATTGCCTGTTATAAAGAGATATAAGTTCATAATATTCATTGAATTGTCATACGACTAAAACATATTCAAACATAAGTTTATGACATTCTTTTCAAACTTTAACTTTATTATTAAAATGGGCTTTGATTTGAAGCGTTTCGTCGATGTGTCCGAAGAAAATCTAGCTAGATACACCTGTGTGATATGCCAAGCTGTATTGGATAAGCCGCTAGTTAGTCCCTGTTGTCGGAAATTATTTTGTGGTGTATGCATAAAAGATTGGATCAAGGCTAATTCAACATGTCCAGTTGATCATTTAAAATTACGAAAAAGGTCACTTTCAGAACCAGTCTATGGGTTGCTAAGCACTTCGTCAACATTACAGTATCAGGTGCGAGGATTATTATTATTCTCGGCCCATAGACGCTAATGTTAAAGATCTCTATGGAGTGCTCAAGCTGTGGGAGGAAGAGAGGGATTGTTGTTGTGGGATTTTTTACAAGGAGCACCTTAGATGTAATGTTACAACAATATTAGTTAACGAGCACGAACGCTATTACCAGCCAGAATACATTATCAGAGGATAATTATCACCATTTTCTTTAGAAATGAATATAGATTCTCTGAGTAGTGAAAAAAGTGGAAATTTGATGAAAAAGTAGTGAAAAATATGGAAAGTTAATGAAAAAGTAGTGAAAATTGTAGAAAATTGATGGGAAAGTAGTGAATGAAAATTGTATTAAATTTTAATGTGAATATTTCAATCAATATCAATTACAATACAATTTTATTCATAAAAATATCGTTAGAAACTAAATATCTCAAAAAATTATTAATATTAAAACAGAATTTTAACAATATTTAATTCTAATCAGAATCACAATATTTAATAAGCTTAAGAAAAATTCAAAATAATTCAGATCTAACGAAGTACAAAGTATCGTCTGTACGTGCACCATTGTTGTAAAAATTTTGAAAATCAAAATTATGTAAAAATATTTTCAAAATTTTCAAAATATTTGAAATTTTCATAAATTTCACTTATTTTGAATTTTTCAACAATACAGCTAATGCTCTATAATACTGTATATATTTGTATATATATTGTTGTCATTGTTTCTACAGCTAAAGTAAAGTTACTACTGATAGAATAAATATAGTGTCGGTACTTCACAAAAATGTTTTAATTTTGTAAAATCATTTCAACTTCGATTAAACAATGTAGTATATGTATGAGAAATGAGAAAAAATAAATTCTAAATATAATATTTCAAAAGTTATTTTTCCTTATTCTTGAATTTCAAGCTTGAGATATTTCAATTATTTTTATCACCACTTTCTTTAGAAATGGGGATTATAAATTCGTCATCACGTAGACCCCCCCACCCCCCCCCCCTGAGAAAAGGAAGGGAAAGGTCTTTGCTAACAACGGGATAGGCTATAGAGGTCTTTGCTAACAACGAGAATTATGTGGTCTTTGCTAACAATGAGACCTTGGAAAGTAAGGTCTTTACTAACAACGGGATAGATGGTTAGTATATAGGTCTTTGCTAACAACGAGAAATTTATGCTAGAGATGTCTTTGCTAACAACGAGACTTTGTTTGAAAATTGGAGAAAAAGTTGGAAATTTGATGAAAAAGTAGTAAAAAATAAAGTAATTTGATGAAAAAGTAGTGAAAAATGTCGAAATTGACGAAAAAGTAGAGAAAAAGGTCGAAATTTGATGAAAAAGTAGTAAAAATGGTAGGAACCGATGAAAACTGGTACTTGAGTATGCTAGGGGTGGAGATGCCTAGGAAATGGCTGGAGTAAACAGGAAAGGACTTAGATAAGCTAGGCAATGGCCGGAATTAGCTAGAGAAGAGCTGGGCTAGGCTAATCAATGGCTGGAGTAAGCTAGGGAAGGGCTGGGGTAGGCTAGGTTATCGCTGGATTAGGCTAGGGAAGGGCTGGGATTGGCTTTGTAATAGCTGGAGTAGGCCAGGAAATGGCTGGAGTAAGCTAGAGAAGGGCTGGAGTAGGCTAGGAAAGGGCTGGCGTAAGGTACAGAAATATTCGCAACAGATTCATAAATTATAAACTACTTCTATTCACTATACTATCTACTACTGAAATCAATCTATAACCAATCAATAGAAAGTGGTGATACATAATGCTGTTCAACCTTGTTTTCTGTACCAGGGTGGTGGGTTTATCTAAGCTAGTACATATACTTATTAAATGAAATCTTACACTGGAAATCCATAAATATCTTCTACATAATGTTCATACTTGACAAAAGCTACGAATGGCATTTGACCCGGAACTAAATCATAGCCATTGAAAATTGTAGCGCTCATATCGAATGCGTTGTGATATTCGAAACAAGAAGTGTCCATAAGTTCGGACTCTCTTCCGATACCACACACTCTTTCACTAACATCCGGATAGTTTCCAATGATTGCATGAATCGCATCAGTATTTCCCAGAAATACAGTCAGACCTGAGATAACATAATATACAGAAGTCTTAAAATAATTTTAAATTCTTTGCACACAGATTGTGATCCACAAAATTTTGACCAAGGTTAAAATAAAGAAGTAATTTCATATTTCTATATTTTCTCTATCTCACACATTTAGCTCTCATTCCATACATAATTCAGTAAACATTCTATAATTTCACATTTGAATTTCTGATCTGAAACATTGCTGCAATTTGTAATAATTTTATCTTGGTCCAGTTATTTTCAAGTTATCTAGCAGCAATTTTATTTTAATTCTACACAAACCCAGTTTAAACTACATTCTTGTCCGGATTTCTTCTTTTAACTTCTCTAATTTCACCTAGCTAAAACTCGGCCCCAAAATGTGAGAATATGGAGGGCTTACTGTACTTGATATTACCGAAAAAAGGAATTTCAATAAAAAAATACTCACAACTAATAACGAAAATAATATTTTTCAAATCCAAAAACATTTTTGAAAATAATTTTAATATTACGGTAATATTTCTGAATAATATAAGACTTAATGAAAAATATATGAAATTTGTTCTCAAATTCTTAACTCGTTTTTTATATAAAATTAAATATCAAATAAACGGATGTAATTCAAGACATATTGAGTTGAAAGAACAATTAAACAAAAAATTCCATGCTCATCTCTAACTGAGTCTCTTCAAAATCTATCTTGTATAATCTTCTTTTCAGTGAAAATACATTTATAAAAAAGCATATTTTTCTGGTACATTGACCCAGGCTAAAACCTGTTCAATTGAAATAAGTACAGATAGGTTTTACACAGAGTAAGCACACATTTAAATTCCTGTCTGTACCTTATCATACTAGGCAGTTTTTAGAACATATACTTTTTTGAGAATGTGTCAGAGCATACATCAGAGATAGGCAATGGGTCCGACGACAAGGGGGGGGTAAGCCAAAATTTTGGCCAAAAGGGGTGCAAATTTTTTTTCCCAAAAATACCCCCATTTTCGAGTTTTTCCGCAAAATCTTCCAAAATCAGAGGGGGGAGTCAGCCTCAGCCAAAATCCTAGTTGGGGGGTTACCCCCTTTACCCCCTATTGCCTATCTCTGGCATACATGTAATTGGATTACATTAAGTATTCATTACATAATATAATTTCAATTATTATCTTAAATATTAGAGAAATAATAAATAAAATATTGATAATCTGAACATATCTATGAATCTATTAATTAAACTTGCTATTATTCTGTTTGACATGGATTAACCAGTTAATCTTATGAAACCATAACCTGAGGCTCAATATTAGTGGCATTTTATTCTTATTGATAGTTTGGTCGAAAATTTTTTTTTGTTTCTATTATTTTAAAAATAGTTATACTTTTCTAACAAGAATTTTCTCATTATTTCCTTATATTATGTTTTTTGTGTTCACCCAAAGCGCTAATATAATGATAACAATATTGGGGCCAAAAAAAATACTTTTTGTATTGAATAGAAATTCTTATTAGAAATAAAATAATATTTTTTCTATAGTTTTATAAAGAAAAATATTTTTATTCGTTTTTAATATTTTTCTTATAATGTATTGAATTATTGGCTCAATTTTTATTCTGTGATAATATTATTCTAAAAAAATTTCAGATTATATGTGAAAAAAATGTCTTAGGATTTAAATATTTAAGAAATATATTACTAACTAATGATAGAAAATAAATATAAATAATGAATATTTTAATAAAAATCCACTTTAGCTGAAATATATATAATTTTGTATTCAAGTGCTGAAAAACAAACAAAAAAGTACTTGATATTTTTACAGAATATTCTTTAATATTTCTTATATTTATAAACAGGACATAAATTTCGATAACAAAATGCGCGCTTAAACTAATAGCATGAATAAACTTGTACAGGCAGAAATGAATAAAAAAAATTAGCTTGCACCTAATGTATTTTTTGTATTACTGTAATTTACAATTTTATTGATACAGGGCAATACTGTAGGATAATATATTCAAGTATAAATCTATCTTTATATCATTAATTTTCAATTTATTTCAATTGTATTCAAAATATTTTGTAATTAAATGTTAAGAAAATCTTTATTAAAATCTTCATTAAATCAAACAATTCTTTAAAAACAATAAATATCTTCAATATTTTCTTCTCTGAATCTACGCATAAATTGAAGACAAAATACTTGTCCGATCAGTACTAATACGCCTACGTCTGATAGGAAATAATAAAAGAATGAAATCTTAGAGAACGGCTTCCTTTAATATAGTACCCAGGCCATTATCATAAATAATGCCGGTATACTTGAATATAACGTTAATATAATTTTGTCTCCAATTATAGCAAAAGAATAAACAGTATTATTCTGTTTGATACAAAAAATATCCACACACTTGCACAGGTAGCACAACATCAGACTATTACTATTGATAAAAAAGGAGGTTTAAAACACTAACGAGAAAATGAAACTTGTTTTCAGTCTGCCTTTCAAACAACCAATTCGTTCCAAATATGATATGGATTACAGAAAAAAAAGAAAAATTGTAAACACTTTTTAAAGTCTCAGACATTGTCTGGAATTCTAATGATTTTGGTATCGATTTCAATACAAACGGATGTGAGCATTACTTAATATATCAATTAGAGATGATCAAGAGGGTGGGTGTGAATCAAAATACCACTAAGGCTTGAAAAACTGACAAAACATCCCCTGAGTGCTCGAAATTCACCTAATGTTAACCCAATTATGCATTTCTGGTTAACAGGTTATTTGGGCGCCATCTTGTCTACCATTTTACCATGCACCTATGCTCCAGAGTATCCTTTACAAAAATTAGCCATTTCTGTATAACCCTGTATAAACGGTGCCTGCTTGACCACCTCATATAAATTTTAAAAAATAGTATCAAGAGCATAATATTCAATCATGGTTATAATAAAGATTAAATTGCCAGCCAATCAGCAAAGGCTTGATTCCTATGATATAAATATTGATCTCTGTGCCGTATATACTGTAAGATACTATGCCTTTCCTAAGTCTATAGTCTTTTTTCTTTCATTAAATTAATTTCTAATTTGAAGAAAGAAATGAAGAATTTTTTGTTTCCTTTTCATTGAAGAAAAAATAGATTTCCGTTCAGTTATAGCGGATATGATTCTGACTTTTCTCTGCAATAATTAGTTGTTTCCTCTCTTTTCCACTCAAACCCAATGTTATCTTAAGAAAAATATTTCTCTAATTAATGTTGAAAATGAATTCTAAGAGTTGGCTCATTTTTTTACATTGTTTATTTTATTAAAGTTACGTAGGTGTGTTCCGGGTAGCTTGAATTGAACCAGGATTGTTTTTCAATTGCTTATCATATTCTTATAATTAAACTTTTTTTTGAGTTATTTTTCAGACATAACAAACATTTTCTTTATTTGTATCCAATTTTTATTTGCAATCATTTCTATAGTTTCTCAAACTTTTTCTTACTTTCAATACAAACAAAAAATTCAAAGAAAAATTTTATCTTTCATTAATCACAACAGAATCAAAATCCCAGTCAATTGTAAGTAATTTTCTTTCTTTTGTCAAAATATTTTTCAAATTCTTGGAAACCTTTAAATTAAAAAAAAATATATTTTCAAAGCTTTGTATTTTGTGTTAACAAAAAAACAATAATCATATATAAAATAACACGAAATGTATACTAAATAAAATTCTTAATATTTGCACCAGTACAGCACATAACCATCTCGGCTTAAAAAGGGTAGTTTTAGTAGAGGGCCATAACGTTTTTAATACAGTTAATGCTATGATAGGGCGATAGCGAATCATAGCATAGCATAGCATTAACACTACTAAAAACGTTATGGCCCTCTATTAGCACTACCCGTTTTAAGCCGAGATGATTATGTGCTGCACCAGTATATTTTTATACTGTACAAAATTCAAGGAACTACAGGGTTATACCAGAAAAAAAGTGATTAAATATTATCTATACAACTGATATAAGAATATTAATATATTTAAACAAATAGATTGTATATTAAAATAATATTCATTTTAATAATAATAATATAAAAAATGATTGAATCGACTGAATCACGAATAAAGTTAATGAAAGGGTATTAACATTAAAGTTATCTTATTTTCTATAATGCATATCAGTATTAATTGAAGGGTGCGGTCAATAGACGAGAAAAAAAACTATATTGATGAATTCAATCTAATGAAAAAAATCGGCTCATTATTGTAATTATCAGATTATGTGCTGAAATATTGGCAATATTTGGATACAAAAAGTTTTTTAAAATATTATTTTTTTTTTTGATTAATTTTATTTTAATTATTACATGAATTATAATTCGCATAATTATACAGATTTTTAGTGATAATTATTTTTTTTATTATTAAACAATTAAATAATAATAATTTAATTTTCAATTCAACCGTAAATATTATTACGTATTCGTGATCTCTAAACCTCGAAATGATGTGCAAGGTAGATCATTTCATATTCATTGCTACATAAATGTGCATAGGCACAAATAATGAGACCCAGTAGAGTGGATATTACTATTTATCCAAAGTTTTCAATCCTTTTGATAAATACATTATTAACTAAATTCTGATTTAGTCGTCCATTAAATGCGAATAAACATAAATTTGAAACAAATATATTGAATAAACAATTTTAATCTATAGGTAAAAATGTGTAAAATAATTATATAATTAATTTTGAAATTATTGATCAGCAATATTCTGTATATAGGGATGACCAGGCTGTATAACATAGTATTCTTAAATGCGTGAGCTAGCTAAACTGAGTTTTAAGGTATGTCAATAGCTATTTGTTTACTGCGAAATATCATCAACAACATTAAGTTTCCACATTTAGAAACTTGCACACTTATGTCATATATGTCTTGTGAGATAAATATCTTACTCTGTTTGTTGGAATTTTAATTATAATATTTATATTACTCTATTATGTCATATAATTTATGTGCAAATTATGGCGGTCGGCACGACTGGCCAATCACTACACAACCAAATTAGTTGACATTTGTTAAGGAAAACATAAACAAAGACAATAAGCACAACAA
>JAQIWA010001406.1:0-18689 GCA_034693305.1 Eueremaeus valkanovi | reverse complement strand
GGTAAAATGGCGGATTTTCCCCAAAATCGTAAGGAGGGGGTCAAACTCAACGGATTTGGCCCACTATTTTTCGCAAAATAGGGGGGGGGTCGAAAACTCATCGGAAATAGGCCACTCTAAAATGGCCATTTCAAAACCTAGGGGGATATTTTGGCTATACCCCCCATTGGCCATCCCTAATTAGAAACATATTTTTATAAGTATCCTACTATCATATTACGTAGATCAGATCAGCTCAGATCAGATTTTATAAATATTTCATTCACACACAACATAATCATTCAAATATTTGTAAAAACTGTTCATTAATTCAGAAAATTTACGAAAAAAATCTATTTTTTTGAATATACTGTATGTTATTTATGATCACCTTGGCAAGATCAAATAAGGCAATGTATTTTTAATTGTTTTAACGTAGCTCATTTTGGAAAAGTACAGAATCAATTAATTAGACAAAATACTACAGTAGAGTAATAATACAGAAATAATATTAGTACCAACATAAAAACTATTGGTAATATTTTGCTTTGAAAAGTATCCAGCACAGTCCTAAGATGATTAATATTAACTTCAATTTTAATTAGATTAGATTAAAAATATTTTAGATGTGGTTAGATTTGGTTAAGAGCTGGGACTCTAAGAACTTTAAAATCTCTCATATGATTAATTGTCAGATGATTTATCATAATTAGTGAACAACTGTTTTCAGTCGACTTTCAAAATATAATTCTGAGAACTCTATTCATAAATATTTTAAACAATCTATAAATGAATTAAATATAAAACTGAATCAAATTGTCATTTAATTGGTTTAAGAGAAAAATAATTAATATGACTTTATATCTGGTATTATAATTCTCTTGGAGGACATTATAGTGAATTGTCTGATTGAGCATGCTACAATATTTAATCTCTCCTTAATTTTTTATTTAGAATGCCTTTCCCTCACAATATTCATTCATTTACCTAATGGTCACGCAATGAGTCAATTATGAGACAATTAGACGATTTTTCTAAAGAATCTTAAGTTGACATTGAATTGAATATTACACTAAATGTTCTCTCTTTTCATTCCACCCGACTTTCAATTGAGAGATGTCGTGCTATTCTGCAAATTATGAATTGAATCCGAACAATGACTCATTGCATATCAGAATAAGTTTATAATTAAATATCCAATCAAATCTAGTAATACAGTATATTTGACTATTTGTTCTCCAAACTTTACCATGCTAATCATATTGAAGACAGATCCAAATTAATTATATATTTTGAAAATTGTTGACCAAATTTTAAACAAATCACTTCTTAAAAACGATTTTCGATAAGTAAACTCTTCAATAGTTTATTTGTATAAAAATAAAATCTGAAATTCATTTTCAAAAGTCTAATGAATTGTCACTGAATTCATATACGGCTAGAAAGACATTGACAACATTTCTTGTTATAATAACCAAAAGTTTTGACAATTCATTTGTTACCAATGGTTACTCCAATGAAGTACTAATGTGTCATTCAATACAAGTCTATTAGACTACCAAAAAACACATTCAAATAAAGCATTAGATTGAATAGAGGTAGGGCATAACAATATTTAGCTAGCACAATATTCTCTGAACCACTATATTCACTGTGACATCCCATACAAGTTCTCAATAGCAATGATTTGCGCACACGTTGTATACGTATATGCATTACAGGTATTGTATGTTTATGTTATGTGCAGTCAAACAGATGTAGAGGTTTGGCACTCGCATTGAGTTTGAGGTACTTTTTTTTGAAGTGAAGCTCAATTAATACAAACTATTGAATAATCATTGCATAGAATAAGTGAAATTGAATTGAAGTGAAAAAACAATAATAATTAATGTGTTTTGAAATAAACAGAAGAATAGATTCACAAATATATTATAGTTTCCTATATTTCAGTCATTCAGTCATTCAATGACTTTATGTTTTAAAACCAAAACTTTCTGTCATTTCTTAAAAATGATTATAAAATTCATTGATTTTCTGAACAATCGATCATTGAATGAGAAAATTGAATAATATTTTCACTTATTTTGCATTTAATTTCAAATAATATTAATATTAATAATAATATTATTTTTAATTTCCTAATCGACTCATTATTTTCGTAAGTTTTCATTCATATGAATCCCAAATTGAATTGTAACAGATCAGTGGCCAGTGACCAGGGTCAATAGATGAATAGATCAATTGGCCATATATTATAATATTAATTATATTTATATTTTGATTAATTCATACAATTATAACAAACGAATGACTCAATTGATCTGATGTTTAGGTCTTAAGCTCTGATCCAAACAATGGCTAAACTCATAGCCAAACAGTTGGCAATACTTCTGTGGAAGTCATGGATAACTCGAAGACGACATTGGATTTCAACGATATTTGAATTATTGACACCTCTTGTGCTCTCTGTCCTCATTGCGTACATCTATGCGAAGGGACAGGAGTTCAGTGCAGAGATCAAAGAGGGTCTGAAGGACTCGATGGCCGGAAACGACAAACAGTTTTCGAGCAGTAATTGGATTCAACCGAAGATTTTTAAAAATCCAACGATTGATATGCCATTCAATGATCAGCTCTACGTACCGGCGCTCATATACTACGGGCCGACTAGTCCTCTGACCGATAACCTCATGCATAAGGTCAGAGATTTTGCGCCCTTTGGTATACAAGTGATAGGTCTGGCCGACGAAGAGTTAGTCAACGCAAAGATGGAGTCATTTGTGGCCAACGAAACGATTGATATGAATCTGATTCGCAATACTTATGGCCTTATCTTTGATGTGAACTCTTTGCAGAGGAATCGACTCAATTATACGCTCAGAATAATTGGCGAAATGTCTCAGTTTGTCAACAGATTGTTCCCAAACAAGTACTTTCCCGGACCGGCACCTAATGTGGTCCCATATATCGATCACTTCTGTCTGATCCAGATTCTGATCAACAATGCATTTGTGGCCAATTTGTCCGCTTCTCTCAGCAAACCATTACCTATAGGCAGAATCATAGCCTTTCGATATCCATTTCCAGGCTATAAGAGTGCCGGCGATGAGAACCAGTTGTTCTCAATGCAAGACATGATCGCCGCTACCATTGCTATCGGATATGTCGTTATGTGTCCACTGATTGTCAAACGCATTACCGATGAAAAGGCGGCCAAAGCTAAGGAAATGTTAAGAATGATAGGAATGTCTGATTGGGTGTTCTGGAGCTCACACTTCATCTCATACTTCTCAGTAATGCTTTTCCAATCAGTAATGTTTGCCGTATTTTATTGCATCGGCTTTGGAGGCGATCCAGTCATCACCTACTCTGACGGCGCGCTATTCTTCATAATTCTGGTCATATATAGCGCACAAACAATACTGTTCTGTATGACACTGACAACAGTATTCAATCGACCCGTACTGGCCGTCATTGTGACTGTAGTTCTATGGATAGTCTCGTATGCCGTTCCCATCGGTGTCTTAAACCCTATGTTTCACAAAGATATGGATATCGTGAGCACAAACGGCGCCCGAATGTTATCGTCATTGCTGCCCAATATGGGCCTCTCGTGGTGTATGGCCATCATTGGCCAGTTCGAAGTGATCGGCACCGGTGCTCATTTGACTACAATATTTCGCGAGACCTCAGTCTACGACAGCCTAACCCTCGCTGTAGTTCTGTTTGTAATGTTGTTCTCATGTGGTCTCTACTCAATCCTTATCTGGTATTTAGACAATGTCTGGCCCTTTCAATACGGTGTTCCCAAACCGATGTCATTCCCATTCTCAATGTCCTACTGGTCCCCAACCAAGTATCGTGATTTCGGCGATCAGACGGATTCGGGCAAAACTGATTGGGTTATCGATACCAGAAATTTCGAGAGAGAACCCGAAACTATAGTCACAGTTATGATAAAGAATTTGCGCAAAGAGTTCGGTGGAATCGGTATTCAACGCAAGACAGCTGTGGACGGACTGTCGCTCAATATATACGACCGTCAAATCACAGCCCTTTTGGGACACAACGGCGCCGGGAAGACAACCACAATGAATATGATAACCGGTATATTCCCACCGACTTCTGGATCAGTACATGTGAACGGGTATAACATTCAGACGGAAACAAACGATGCGCGAAGGAGTATAGGCCTGTGCCCACAGGTTTGTACATAACTGAGTACTCTTTCGGTTATTTTTGATAAATTATTCATAATTTTTAGGAAAATATAATATTCAATGAGTTAACGGTTGCACAACATCTCAAACTCTACGCAATACTCAAAGGCCTGGAATGGGATTTACTGGACATTGAGGTCAAGAATACGTTAGAGATGTTGAAACTGACCGATAAAATGAATGCAATGGCAGAGTCACTGTCCGGTGGAATGAAGCGCAAGTTAGCACTCGGTATAGCTATAGTCGGCGGCACTCGTATACTGATTCTCGACGAACCGACATCTGGTATGGATCCGGAGGCGCGAAGAGTCGTTTGGGATCTCTTACAGCACTTACGAACTGAACGAACAATTCTATTGACCACACATTACATGGAAGAGGCGGATGTGAGTCAACCCATTAAACACTTAAGGCTTTTCTTAAATTCATTTGTTTTCGGTTAACAACGATTGCAGGTATTGGGCGACAGAATCGCCATCATGTGTGAGGGACGGATCAAATGCTGTGGTTCGCCAATGTTTCTGAAGAAGCGTTTTGGCGCCGGATATCATCTGAGAGTTTGCAAATCAATTGGCTTCAAAGCGTCGCCATTGGAACAGACATTACAGAAATTCTTACCCAAAGCCCAACTTCACAGTGAAATCCAATCGGAAGTGATTTATGCCTTGGATTCAGATAAGTCTAACGAGACTTCGGCCGCAGTTTTCCCACAACTATTCGATGAAATCGAGAAAAACAAAGAAAAACTGGGAATCGCTTCGTGTGGACTCACCATCACTACTATGGAAGACGTGTTTCTTCGCGTCGGCAATGAATTCGATGAAATAGATTCTGAGATCAAATACAACCGGAAGACTCTCGAAGACAAGTCATCCGATAATCTGCTTCACAAAAGTGCCACTCATTTGAAAGGAAATGATTTACTGCTCATCCGTTTTACTGGCCTTTTATTGAAACGGTTTCACTTCGCGAAGAGGTATTGGCCAATGATGTGCTTTCAACTACTGGTTCCCGGATTTCTCTTTGTGGTCGCACTGCTCACTGATTATGGGATCCGGCGTTCAATTATTGGCGAAACGAAAAATTTGAATTTAAATTCAAAAGTATTGTACGGAAAGACATTCGGGTTCTACCAATCGGCAGATTTTCCCGATTTGGGCGACACTTATCGAAGAAATGCCGAAAACTTTGATATAAATACAACTGTTCTTAAACCAAAGGAAGATCCAAATGAATGGGCGCTCAAGTATGCGAACAATTTAGAGGATTATTCACAGCACTATCTGACCGGTGCTGTTGTCAATGAGTACTCGAATGGCAACAAACCTCTGGAGGTTTCCATTTGGTATAACAACGAAGCCATCCATTCGCTACCGATTGCTATAAACCTATTCTTCGAGTCACTACTGAAATACCTTTTCCCTGAAATGAGTTCATCAGAAAACCTGATTAATGTCAATAACCATCCGCTGTCTTACAGCGAGAACACCGTTAGCTTTGCGGCCGTCATATTCGGTTGGACTGTCACTTGTCTTATGTTGACACCAATAACAGTGCCATTCATTGGGGCCTCTTATGTGCTCTTTCCGATCAACGAACGTACCTCTAAAGCAAAACTCTTACAGTTGATGACCGGCCTATCGGCGCCGCTCTTCTGGATCGCAAACTTTGCATTTGATTTATTGAATCATTCAATTGTTGTGATTATTATTTACATAATATTCGCGATTTTCGACTTCAATCAGATATTCTTCGGTCACTCGAATACAGCCATCGGTTTGTTTTTGATGCTATTCCTGTTCGGCTTCGCATCCATACCTCTGGCCTATTGTTTCTCGCTTTGGCTCAAAAAGCCGTCGACGGGTTTCGCTGTACTCGTCATCATTTATCTGGTGTTCGGAGTGATAGCCATCTCAGCTATGGGTGCGCTCGACCTCATCATAAATGTCATGAAAATGGAAGTGATTTCCAAAAAGAAATTCAATTCAATTCTTTGTGTGTTACGACTCATACCGGTCTTCTCAATGAGCTTTGGTATACAAAAGCTCTACCGAATCGGTTCGTTCTCTAAGATATGCGCCGAATACGAGTCCAAACACAACCTCACAGTAATGTGCACTTATATGCCTAAAAACACTATACTTTACGGCTGTTGTAAAGACCAATGTTTGCCAAACAATGATTGCTATGAATCCAAGAATCCGTTGGATTTCGACGATTACGGCGTTGGACTCGAGTTTATGTTTCTGGTCGGCACTGGCTTTCTGTTTATGGCTGTTCTCCTCTTGTTTGAGGGTATGTTTGAATAAAAAGATTTTTAAATTTTATTATTTATTTTTCATTTCATCTATCAATCAGTTCATTGGGTGCGTAAACTCTGGTATCGATTCCACGATTCAAGATCTCGTCGGCCGAACGCCGGCATAGCTATGGTTGCAGTGAATGGCGATTACCCGCCGAACGAAGATTCAGATGTGTTGGCCGAGAAGTATCGAATCGAAGGTCTGAGCGAAAGAGGAATGTTAGGCAAAGAGGCGTTGGCTGTAATCGATTTGAGCAAAAACTTTGGTTCGTTCAAAGCCGTCGATCACTTGACGTTTGGCATACATAGAGAGGAATGCTTTGGTCTGTTGGGAGTCAACGGCGCCGGAAAGACGACCACATTCTCTATGCTTACGGGAGACCTAATGCTATCCAACGGAAACGCTTTCATCGATAGCTTCAGTTTGAGAAATGATTTGAAAGCATTCCAACAGCAAATCGGTTATTGTCCACAATTCGATGCACTGTTAGGTTTGTATTCAACACTTTTTTACTGAGTTTTACTAATGAGTGAAGACATTCATAAAATATAATTTTAATTTAATTATTGTTTCATTATTTCAGACAAATTGACCGGAAGTGAAATGCTTTATCTGTTCGCTCGATTGCGAGGCATTCCGTCCGAATCGATCAAAACCGAAGTCCAATCACTCATTCAAATGGTTGACCTCCAAAACCACGCCCACAAGTGCACCGAAACCTATAGCGGAGGCAATAGGCGTAAGTTGTCACTAGCCCTGGCCATTATCGGTGCCCCTCCTGTCATATTCCTGGACGAACCGACCGCTGGTGTGGACCCGACGGCCCGACGCAAGATATGGTCGACTTTGGTCTTCATTCAAGAGAGATATCAGTCGGCAATTGTGTTGACCTCCCATTCCATGGAAGAATGTGAAGCCCTGTGCTCTCGGATCGCCATTATGGTCAACGGAAAGTTCAAATGTTTGGGTCCGACACAACACCTGCGCATGAAATTCGGACAGGGATTCACTATTGTGGTTAAGCTCAGGCGTGAACTCAATGATGACCCCAATTATGTGACACAAGTCCAGCAGTACATCCAAAGAGCCATTCCATCGGCTGTACTGAAGGACTCTCATCAGTGTCTTCTGCACTATCATATCGTCGACACATCCGTCCAGTGGTCGCATATGTTCTCTGTGATGGAGTCGGCCAAAGCTCAGCTCCAGTTAGAGGACTATTTGGTCAGCGATACGACATTAGAGCAGATATTTCTGGCATTCGCTAAGACTCAGCGCTAGTGTTAAACCAAATATCAATTAAATTATTTTTATGTTTTGTTTATAAAATCTAAAAAAAGTCAAAACCTTTGCATTGAATCGGAATTCTTATTAATTATTCTTTGTTTATATTTTGTGATAATATTTTAGTAGTCATCAGAATATGTTATTTAATTGACTGAAAATATTTTTATTGAATCTCTAATCATAAGTATTATATCGCAAAACAAATATATTTATTATTCCATTAATTATTAATAAAGAGTTGTTTTTATTTATTTCCGATAATTAATCATTGATATGATTGATCAGGGTACTTCACTGTGACAGTACTGTGCTGTGTACATGGTCAGCCAACTAATGCAAGCCATGCAGTAGATGCACAGTAAATGGTGGGTAGTATGATAAAATGGTACTTTTCCAATACTGGGGTAATTTTCCTATTGTATGTGTTGTGATAGAAGTCTCATTGAAAATGCCTAGATGTAATTAAATACTAGGAAAATTGCCCAGGCTGATAGTTGCGATGTGGGAAATGACCAATTATTTTGAAATTCTTATGGCAATCCTTAATGTTTATTCTCATCGTCAAAAAATTGATATCAATTGATAAGTAATTCATAGAAATAAACACTTCTGTTGAGAAAATGATTCATTCATTGAGTGTTTCACAACAGTTATCCGTTTTCCTAACTATAAGTCTTATAGTACTGTATAAGCGATTAATTACTAATCGATTTTCATAACAAAAGGATTGCTTTCATAGAGAAAATATACAATTTTTATTGAAAATGGTTTGACTACAGTATTCTCTGATAATATTTTGTTAGTTTAATCAAAACTGTATGGAAAGTACTCAAAAGTGATTGTCGTCTGTGATGACACTGAAGTGATCACGACTACAATGTGTATCAATCAATATAATAGACACACTTTATTCGTTCAAATAAAGCTAAAGTCAGCCAATTGTCTAATGATTTAGAGAATAAGATAAACCGAATCAGTTATAAAAAGATATTCTCTTCAATACTTCTGTATGTGGCTCAGGCTAAATATGATACTGTGATTCATAAATGTCTCGCACATTCTATAAATTATTATTAATTATCTGTTTTATCATTAATCCGAATGATTAGTATATCTGTAATAATCTTAAGCAAAACATAACTACTTTTGAAACGAAGAAAAAAATACAAACAAATTATACAGGAATATGCGCCTATTGCTCGTACAGAGTGGAGCGGGGGGACATTATCTTTTAATCTTTTTGAACAGGCAAAGGCTAGCAATGCAATAATGAAATTTAATTAATCAGTAGAGCACTCTTTATTGATACGCAAATAAATAATTTTATTCAAGCTTGAATTCAAATGAAGTGTTTTTCATTGTTTTCTAATGATGATTAACTGTATCAGCCATGTGGTTTATAATCATCGCATTCCTTTCTAGCCTTTGCCAGTTCAAAAAGATTAAAAGATAATCTCCCCCCGCTCCACTCTGTACGATCAATCGACGCATATTCCTGTATATCCATTAATGAGTTATTTTATTTCATAAAACATTAATTGAGATAATGATTGAAAAAAATAATAATAATATAATAATTCTCTGTTTTCAGACATTTTTCAATGAAACAAATAATTATGCAATTTATTAGTAGAAGTAGTATTGAAACTATTTTTCTCTATTAATTCTCATTTCCTTTGAGCAGCCATTCATGAATTGCTTGAATGTCACTGAATTTCCATGTTGTCAAACAAGGTACTTATCAAGATACTTGCGAAATGAAGATACTGAAATGAAATTAGCAGGGGTATCATTTGGGTATGCTTGGACCAATGTTTGCTGAAAAATTATTGATGTAAACATTTTAATTTTAAACTTTTTAACTCTATTATTAAATAAAAGTATCACCTTGCTAATTGAGCAAAGGCTAAGAAAAATGAAAAGCTTGCACATCCCATGTTTTGAAAATTTTAAATAATAATAACTTTCTTTGTTACTGATATGTGTTCAACAGAAATGATTTAATCAAATAAAAAGCATAAAAAGTAAGTTAAGCTGAATATTAGGATACTATTAATCTATTGAGAGATGAGTTCATATTATTATTATAACGATTGGTTGGTTAACACTGAAAATTAACAAACAATACAATATATTCAGTGTTTTGTTCTGCACTTAACTGTTAGTTTTGCATATTTGCATAAAGTATTATGAATGACCCTGTTCTAAATTATATTAGAAATACTACTGTAGTAAGTAGTGTTTCATTAGTACAGTATAAGTAATTATGAACTCACTATAAATCATCCCATAATCCCATACCGAGACACTAAGTGCACCGATGCTAAGGCTAATGCATAGCCAAAGATAATGAATAATCATTTAATTAATCGTCGAAATAATGATTAAAGAAGAGCTCATATACTGATTATCAGTAAAAGCTCCCAAAAAGCGCGATAGCATAGGATATACAGTTGTATAGCATTGCTCAACAATAAACATACCATTCATGCACTGAATCGACAAAAAAATGAATTCCGAAAACCATAATAGAATAGGGGGAACGGATTGTGCGAAGGGTATGGGCAGGATATACAGTATAGCATAGCTGACAGTACTATAGTTGACATTAATAGGTAGAGTATATGCTGATCGGAAGTAAAAATCAGCCGGTGCCAACGTGCATAGACCTGATCTCGTGTCTATGGATCACACCATCATATACTTGCGATTATTGTTGCTTACAGTAACACTAAATGACAGAGAGTGTACAGCATAACTGTGCACACAGTATACAGTACATTCATGAGTATATAGCACTGGTATGTATGATATGCTGGTATTCCTATCACTCCAATTATATGAACACTTTTCAACTTATACTTTGTGTGTATATATTATTTCTCATTTGAAGATAAGATAATTACTCGGCGTTTCATATGTTAGTGAATGCATAGAAAACATATATAAATTAGAGTAGAAATCAATTTAGAAATTAATTTTGTTTTGGTTCTCGTCCTTTCATATTAGCCCAAAGAAAATCGTCTTTCTTATTGGCATTGCTTTTATATAATTGCAGTTTTATTTGAGTTTCAATTTCAGTCGAATTCAATTTCATATTTATTTATTTTTAATTTAAGTAAAAGTTTTTAAGAGTTGTTCTCAAAGTTATAACAGAAACGATCGAAAAGTTTTATTTTTATACTAATAATACGGAAGAAATCGTATAAATCTATAAAAATGTTTCCGAGTGTTGCCGAGCGCTTCCATAGACAGCAGAAGTTCACTGCAGAAGACCAGCAGATATACAACAATCATATAATTGAGAACTTCATCGAATCGGTCAAAGAAATGAACGGAACAGTTCTGATACCATCGAAGCTCAGAGATCTGGAGGAGAGCCCAGAGAACCCCCTGAACGACGATTTGTACCAATACTACCGTATGATCAATACGGTTAAGAAGGATCTGTTTGAACCGCATCTGAACGAAGAGACCACTAATGATGTGTTTTCGCCGAAACGCAAGATATCTCGAGCTCTGATCCAACGCAAGGAAGAGAACACAGCCTTCAAAGAGAGGAAGACCTCATCAGTGATAGCACCGCATATCCCGACCCCTCCACTGAGCGAACGAAGAGCCTCGAGCGTCAGTAACTCATCCTCAAGAGTGTCGAGCTGTTCAGATCTGGGTAGTCTTGGCCACGAAAGTGATCCCAACTCTGACCTGAAGAATCAAAGCTCCAGCCAATTGACTGATCAGTTCACACATCACTTGCATTCGTTGTATAATATTTTAGAGCACTTTACCAAAGCTGCCGATTATATAACCGGCCAATATGTAGAACAAGTCGAGTCTTAAACCTATTATTCAAGTCTTTAAATATTATATCAATTTTTTATTTAAATATTATTTAAATACTTGTAATATATCTCTATTTAATTTGTAATTAAAATTATTGTAAATTTATTTTTCTCTCAATTAGTCAATAAAATACTCGAATATTTTACAAATAATTTTGATTCAAACCATTATTATTAATAAATATATTCAGTCATTCAGTCAGAAATTCATTAATGAAATATTCTAATCAAATAATATCTGTGTAACAAAAGTCAATACTACAGTATAGAAATTGAGTGAATCAGTCAGTTCTGGTCATCACTGAATATAACTAAGAAATTGTTTAATTGTTACTAATTTTGATGACAGTATTGATAAGACATTAATTCATTTTAATTTCACTTTTTATGTCGGCATTGAATGATTCATTGAAATATTGTTATACAGAATAGTGTTTAGTCAGAAGTTTTTTTTTGATAACTCATTGAAAGGATTATTTAGGAAATACCTTCTGTTAAGGATTGGCGACAAATTAGTTAATACGTTTGTAACGGGTGATCGAGATCTGTTGATTAAAAATGTAGTAAAATATTTGAATATCTAAATTGCAATCTGAACTCAAATATGAGTACATCCAAATATAACACCCGTATCAATTTCATTTGAATGAATTTATACAATACAATACAATGTATATTTCATACATGTCTTATAAATACCACATTTAATTCAGTAATAAAACATTTTGCATGAAATAAAATAATGATTTCATTGTAATATCTGATTCAATAAATTTATTTTTTATTGTTTTGCTCTATATTTATGTAATAATCGAAATCCTTTTTAGATTTTATTTCAGTAAAAGTCAGTAATATTTTTATATATTATACAGTATTTTATTTAATCATAGATTCATTGCATACATATTAATACAGCAAAAGTCATGATATTATCCTGAAGTCAATCAGTCGATCGAGTCATTAGTGGTCTGATCGTTAAAAATTACGAAATCAATTAGAAATCGCTAATTGAATGGGAATAATAATAGTTATAATACATCTGGAATTGTGTACACTATTGACAGCAATATAACTGTTTTTATAGCTTATTGTATAAAATCACTTAAACTGGAAAACAATTTAAGTTATTTGCTTTAAAATTGAGACTTCAAGTTCAGTTAACAGAATTATTAAACACTGTTAGGCATTCGTGACTACAGAGACCTTAATATCAGTATAATTGAATAGTTGACCGAATTGTGACTACAAATTGAAGGATGACTTAATCAAATCACATCTTTCTCTCTATTCATACTTCAATTCAAGACCAAAACAGTTAATCCGAAATTCAAATGAATACAAATCGATATTTGATTTTAATATCAAATTTGTTGTGAATTTCTATTAAATTATAAATAAATGAGAAAATAAATACTAATATTGTATTCATTGGCCAAATAGAGAAAGCAATTGAAAAATTTAGAGACATTTTAACCAATAATTGAATCCTTGAACTCAATATCACCGATGCTTTCATTCTATGCAAACCTATAATAAAAATCTGATTAAGAATTTGTTCTGCCTTTAAGTCAGTCATAAAAATGAGAGTATTTATTGTCAGATTAAAAGTGTACTCAAATACAGTATATGATCGAATGAAATGGTCTGATTTATGTTCTTTTAAATGGACCATGATCATATGTGTGATCGATAAATTAAGAGAAGGCAGATATTGATTGTTTAATATGTTCCAGTAATAGATGTATGCAAGCTCACCGAAAATGTTGGATGTGTGCATGCTAACTCTTCTAAATATCAGATAGTGGAAACATGGTCATACATTACTAAACGGGTAAAAGTGGGTCCGGATTAAAGTGAAGTTTGTTCGATGAGATTCTTTAGAGCAAAATATTACCTCTAATTAAAGATTGCGAGAAATACATTGATATAATTACTTTAAATGTTAAGCGACGGACCTTGAATTGAATACCTGGTTGACAACAAATTATGCCTACTCTGTCAATTATTTTAGTAAACTGATATTAATATTAATATTACCTTCCTTACAGAGCCATATATTCAAGCAGATAATATAGAATTTTGGCCTTTGAAGGCAAGAATTAGTTGCTTGGATTAAAATTGACTATTAATACGATTAAGATTATAATTGTGCTCTACTAAACCCTTCTATTCAAACGCTTGGCCGTCCCGGGCTATTTCTTTTATATTAATCAAATAAATATAAATAATTTTATAAAACTTATCAAATGTCAAGTCAAGGCTTTATTATATCATTTAATACTTGTGCGATATTTTCTGAGAAAAATTAGTAAAATAGCAATTATTTTATTTTTATCCAAAAATGGTATTAAAATTAATTCAAACTTATTTCCAAAAAAATGTTTATTCGACTGTAAATCTACTGAACATTAAAAAGGATATCTATCTTCTGGTATCGATGTATAACGGCTTGATTTTTGAGTTTTTAATTGAGGAAACTGTAAGATAAATATGAAATTGCGAATAAATTTCTCATTTCTTTATTAGAAAAGTCTTAATCCATAGAAAGAAAAGAAATTATAATTTTTCGCTCATATGTTCACTAATAAAACCCTTAAGTTTTAATTGAAATTCTATACAACATTAAGCATTAGATTCATGTTTTCCTCAAAATAATCCATTTCGTTAACCCATCTCTTCGTAAGAAAAATATATTGAAAATAATTATATGAAATATGATTTCCTAAACATTTTTTTCTATTCAAGTGTTTGCGTCAATGATATAAAGCGGTAGAAGTCAGCAGAAAATTAGATTCAATGATTCAATGGTTAAGTTTTTAGATTATTAGATGAAATTATTGAGATTTTGATAAATACTAATAATAACTATTCCTTATTCTTGTTTGAAGTGAATCTGTATTAAGAATAATAGACTTTAACCTTAAAATTATGTTTGTTTTCAGTTTAAATAAACCTTAAACTGATTGTTCAAACAATTTTTATATGCGATAAATGCGTTAATTGACACCATATTTCACAAATCTGATGACAAATTAGATCAAATCAACCGTTTAGTCCATGCCCTCAATGCCATCAAACTCATATAACTACAAATTGATCAATCTCATCTTTTCTCCCGAAGTAATTCACTTATTTTTGAAAATCTATTTTTACTCCAAAAGCAAAATAAGACCAAATTATTGCTTAAACTGATTTAGATTTTGCAATATTTATTCTGAAGTCAAGAATTGAGTTCATTATTCAGTGTCTGTAAACAAATATTCTCTAAATTGAGTCACTCTTTGCTCTTTCAGATAACTAAATGCAGATTATATTTAAGATTATTTGTGTTGATATTTGATTTTTACTAATTATTTTGTTCCAGTGCTTTACAATGACACCAGGGCTATATTCATATTAGTTCAGAGAGGAGCATTCTAAAATCTTTACATTTGATGTGGATCAAACATGTAAACTGGCTCATAATTTTAATAGAAAATATAGTAAATCAAAGCGGGTTCCAAAAAATGTTGATTTAATTGAACCTGTATAAACAACCTCATATTGATATACCCGAATCATTCCTTATGCCAATACTGCATTCATACTGTGTTTACAAATATAGAGGTTCAGGCAAACTTGTGGAACTGGTTTATTCGGTTGAATGGACCAGAATGTGCCATTTGGTGGGTGAATGTAGAAAATTCTGATAATGAAAGTATTTGATTGTAATTGAGTCCGAATATTGCGATTCTGTATATAATTGATAATATTTAATATATAATCAGTAAAACTCGATTTCGATACTCAGGCATAATATTAATAGTGTCTTATCTGAACTCGAATTAAACATTAAGCTATTATATCACTCCTGAGTTGTATCAGTGTGACTGATATAGCAGTAAAGTGTCTGGCTAAGCATTTTTCAATGTCAGTTTCAATCGGTTCTAACCATTGAAATAATCCTTTTCCATATGACTTATGAGAGTTGAGATAATAATAATCTGAAGTATAGTTAAAAAATAGAAACAAATTATTAATAAAAGTTTTGCTCACTTTAATGACAGTCCGATCAAAATGTCACTGATGTTCATATTTACGCAATATTATTCTACAATAAAAAATTGTCCCGGATTTCTCTTCTTAGCCAAGAAAAAATCCAAAATGATTTACCTTAAATTTTCCTTGATAAACAACTAGATCTTGGTCAATATGTATTTGTAAGACATTGAAAATTGTCTAATACTTTGAATTAGATCTGATTTTGATTAGACTTCCTCTAAAAGCAGTTATACTTATAATTTACTTATTGGTCAATTGTTTTCAACAAAACAAAACTTGTTTTTATTCATTAAAATAAAAATATCATTGATTTTTAAGCGTTTGAACAAATCAGACGTGAATTCATTTTACGTTATATCTACTTCAATGACTGCAGGGATGACTACATCAGACAGAATGATATTGAAATATGACTAAAATAGTCATCTCTGCGAATGCGAGTTATAGTCGCGCAGTCATTAAAGTATTCATTTAACGCATTCATTAAAGTAGATTCAACAGACCTCTGTTACAAATATATTCATGGATTTATGAAATCAGTCGATATGTCTGTAATATCAAACCATTAAGAGTCAACTTGTTGTTGAAAATATGAAAACAAAACAAACGATTATTTCAATCAATATCTGCTATCAATACTAAATTGCATAATAATTGTTGTGTTTGTGTTGTGAAAGAACTCTCTATTCATTTTCATAATCATATTAATGGCTATAAATAAGAGTTTGCAAAATATATGAGGAATATAATGGAATATTTAGTATTATGACATGGCTTACATGGCTTACTAAGAAAGCGTTGTCATTGACAAATAAAATGCTAAAAACACTGCGATTTCAATATAAATATTTTTAAAGAGTTTTTTACTGAGAATATAACAACAAATACACGAATTACTGAATCTTCAAAATTCTATATAATATTGAAAATAGATTTACATATAATTTAATTATTTGCTTTGCCATAAATGATGCCAAGGGCCTTTTATTATATTGGTAGCTTTATGTAGGTATTCGAGAATCATATGTCCTCTCACTTATTCGCATATATTATAGACTATACGATAGAATGCTTGAGAAGATTCTTGTCATTGCATTGTTATCTCTGTATCGACTGACAAATGTGACGTCGATTCGGATGAGACTTACAGTAATATTAATTGGTTTTCAGCTATAATTATAGTAATTATTCACAATTTTAAACATTAAACGGATATTAAAGGGGTATTCTAGAAATAATCAGGATCCTTTGAGATTATTATTATTCTTATTTGCCAATTTACGTTGGTAATTGTTCAAATGACATGGACTCAGCTGTCATTCAATTCATACAAAACAATGATTCAAATGTGTTAACCATTGCGTCATAAAAGACATCACAGAAATGATTACACGAGAAAACCCCCATTAAATAGCTTTCTTCAAATTCTTCCATTCAAACACTTAATACCAATGTCATTCATATAAAGGTAAATTCGAAGAATAGTAGTATATAGATTTTGCTGGCTCACAACATCCCCTTATTATTCTGAAATTCCAATTGTTACAAATATTGCCTTAATTTGGGGCAGTGGTCAAGGTCATGGAAGCAAATGGAGAAGATAAAAATATGAGCCAGATACAGCAAAGTAATATATGATTTTTTAATTTTTTAGCAATTAAGTGAATGAATTCGACCAGTCGTGAGCTTTTGGGAAAGCATATTATAAATGGTACTAAAATGTTAGACATTCAAACATAAATAATGACTTTTATATACAATGAGTAACTGAAGCTGAAGACTAGTCGCCAAATTCAGTCACTTAATTGCTATTTTATAGAATATTCATCATGGACAATTTGTGATTGAGCTCTATGTGCAAAATAGAGATTTCTTCCAGATTTTGCAGGTGCCAATTGATCGTCATTGGCATTAAGGGTATAAATGAAGAGTAGCTGAGATATTTGTTGATTCTTGTTTTTGTTTAATCCTTTCATATATTTATTAAATAAAATAATAGATTGTTTAGTTGAATGTCTAAAAATATTAATCAATAGATATTATTATTAAAACATCAATTCGTGACAATTTATTTCAAAGAATTTATTCTCAATAAAAGGTGAATTATTTTACAGCTTTTTTGCCAATGTTTTAATTCTACACTAAATAGCTTAAAGTTTGGGATTATTTGAGACTATTTTAGAACTTTATTTAATAAATTATTTTTATTGTATTTTCGAAATAATTTTTATTGAATTAAAATTAATTGAATAATAACTTTAAATAATAATAAAAGAAAAAAAATTTATTATTTGCGAATTCACTATTCATTTGAAGTAATTTTCGAAATACTGTAGGAATTCATTAATAAACCATTAGATTTGAATAAATCATTTGATAATTATATTAAAATGGCTCGGCTGCTATTAATCAAAATCAAGATTGGCACATTCTGGCACATTCTCGTTCTATCTGCAATCAGGCCTGGCCAGAGGGGGGTCCAGGAGGGGGTCGACCCCCTCCTGGAATTTGTTCAGAGTATCCCCCCTAAGTCGGTGCGAAAATTGTGCGAAAAACTCGAAAATGGGTCACTTTTGGCCGAAAAAATTTGATTCCTTGTACCCCTTTTGACCAAAATTTAATTTGACCCCCCCTGGCCCGAACAAGTCTGGCCACCCCTGATCTGCAATGCAGTCAATTTGAATTAGCTATTATTTTGTCCTAAATTTACACGTAATTTGATGCTCACAAGACAAGGTGGAATTTCACCCATGTCATTCAGAACGACTTTCCATAATTCTCTCCTATTTTATTATTAACTTTATTGTCTTATAAATCTGGTTTACGCTGCACTTTAATATTACCCGGCACTTTCGACAATCCATTTTCTAAGAATCAAAATGTTTTCGAATACTTAACGATATTAATAAATATTGTAGCCGACACATTTTACTATTATAATCAAACACCCGCATACTTGCCAGTATACTGACAGTATGCTTTCATAATTAATCTGTGTATAAACCAGTTCATAGAGT
>JAQIWA010001405.1:0-18690 GCA_034693305.1 Eueremaeus valkanovi | reverse complement strand
AGATGATTAAGTGATGTTATCATTACCAGAATTAATGATATTTTAAGTTTAAATCCAGTATTGATTGCTATTATTGACAATAATTTATATGATTTTTGTCTAACATTTTGCTCATTCACTCAAACATTGCATTCAATTCAATGCAGACTTCAATACAGAGTCAATACAATAGAGTTGTTGTGCAATAGAGAAGAGCGCAATACATAGGAAAATGGTTACCAATGCTTCCAATACAGTGCAATACATGTGTATTACACGCATTATTATTGCACTCATCTAATCATTATTTGCTTCATTAAAGTTTATTTCAATTATATCTAATATCGAAAATAACTCTAATTTTTAATATAAATGTTTTTGTCTTAGATTTTTAAGAATATTCTGCTTTTATATCAAGTCTTGTGCATAAATAGGTTATACTGTAGTAAAGCCTTATATCTGAGCCTATATTCAAATCGTAGGGTATGAGAGCTATTGATGGATTAGCATTGAATATTGTTACAAAAGTGTTGCAATAATAATGCAGTACTCCCACCGAAAGTGAAAAATACTCTTTCCATTTGAGTTACTATTAGTGAAATAGATTGTGAAATCAATAATAAAATTTATTATATAATTAAATTTCTTACAAGTCTGAGATTACAATTGAATAATTATTAGTTGAAATACATAAATTTGTTCAATTAATCCCTATAATTAGTTGATCTTATTTTAAAATAATATCAACTAATTATAGGATATTTTGATTTTAAATTTTTAATCGTTTCTCAAATAATCTTCACTGCATTCAGAGCAATAAAATACTACATGTTCTTTACGGCAAACAAGTTTTTGACATTCATCACATCTTATCGTTGCCTTCCGTTCTTTTCCTTTCACACAGAGATCGCATCTCGTATTGTTTGAATGTGTCGACTCTTCTGATTGTCTTACTCTTTTTGTTGAACTACTCCCCTCTTCTAAGCCACCTACTCTTTCTATTGTTGTTCGTAAACGATGTGAGATATTCGTATTCGAAAGCCTCTTAAGCATAAAATCATTTACCAGCGAATGGCCTAAGAATTTTATGAATTCTCTGCGATATAGGCTGATTTTTCTATCGGGATAATAATGTTTGTGAATGATGTAAGAGTTTACTGCGGCGATGTCTAAAATGCAATAAAATAGACATAAAGGCCAACGTCTAGTAGATCGACCACATGTATATGTGGCGCACATCTGGTCAAGGGTATCCACTCCTCCTTTAGTTTTATTGTAGAACTCAATCATTTCTGGTTTTCCGTTAGAACACAAATTGTTGTCTCTATGCATAGAACTCAAAACTAATACAACTTTTGTTTTCTTTTTCTTCGGAACATAGGAAACCAAATTCAATTTGTCAAAGCATTTGAACACTGCTGAATTTTCCTATTAAATTGAAATAAATTATTTAATCTTATTTTAAAATAATATTAAATAATTTACTTCTCTTTTCTTATATTCTTTCATTTCTTTCGGTATTTCTCTTTTATTGGTTCTGATAGTTCCGACTAAAGTCGTATTATGTAATAATAATTCCTGTGCTAAAGGAAATGATGTAAACCAGTTATCTGTTGTAATATTTCGGCCGGAGTTGAACAAAGGGCGGGAAAGATTTTCAACGATCTCTTGACTCAGATTCTTAGCTCTCTCTGCGTTGGGCTGTTTTCCCAAATATACTTCGGCGTCGAACAAATAGCTATTCTTTGCGTCGCAAAGCATGAATATTTTGATGCCATAACGGGCCGGCTTTTTGGGCATATACATTCGAAACCCACATTTACCCCTAAAAGCTCTCAACATTTCGTCTATTGTTAGGTATTCTGAGGGAATAAAGTTTTTACGGCATTGTGTGCGAAATTGGTCGAAAATATCCCTAAAAGCAGAGAATTTGTCGTTTTTATCTCTGTCTTGCCTGTCATCAAATCTAATTGTTTGCACTAAAAATTGAAATCGTCTGATATTCATGACAGACCTAAATATATCTCTACCACTACCGTCTGTGGCCCATAGATCTTTTATATTTTCATGTGCCGACCGGTAAACACCGGCCAATAGTAAAAGACCAATAAAAACATGAATTTCTTCTGAATCTGTCTCATATATGAATGAGACCTCAGACTTGTATTTTTGTCTGCAAATGTCTATTTGAAGATTTGTGTGGTAAACAATAGAATGAATTATCTTATCTGTAATGAAACTCTGGAATAGTTTAGTAATGTCTTCGGAATCTTCTTTACTGATTGTCGGTCCACAATGAAAGCGTATAATATTTTCAGCAGAAGTCTTACTCAATTGAGAAGTTGACACAGAATCACTTGTGTTGAGCACTAAATCACTTTCACAATCACTTTCGCAATTAGTTTCACTTATTATCATTTCCTGTTCAGAATCAGTTTCGTGTTCGCTTTCTATTTCTAAGTCAAACTCTTCATCACTGGGCTCTTCATCGCCCAACTCGTTATCAATCAAGTCTTCGAGTTGAGTATTAGTCAAAATATCTATTTTTCTTTTACTCATTTTGTTAACTAATAATAGACAATGAAAAACTTGTAGTATTTAATACTGTTTTAAAACAGGATTAAATACTACAAGTTTACTGACTTGAATATAAAGTAATAAATAAAAAACTCAATTTAAAAACTTTTATTTATTTATTATTTTCCAAACATGTGTTCAATAGTATAAAACAAATACAATAATTACGTTATTTCTAATTATATTTTAGACATCAGTTTCTATTAATTTTTTGAATCTTTTCTTCGGTATTATATCATTAATTCTGCCCATTTCGATGTCCACTTCATCTTCTTCTTGATTGAAATATCTGGGATTTATCATAAAAAGCATGAATACAATTATCAAATACAAAATACTGACGTATAATTCACAGCTCATTGTTAGGTCTGAAGTCTAAGTCAATTCAATTTGTTTCAGAAATATTTATATCAAATGAATTCATTTGTTTACTCAATTCTGTTATGCTTTTCTCTATGACTTGTTTGAGACAGCGAATCACAGAGATTTTGCGCCTAAACTCAAATACTATTTTTGATTCATTTATACCAAAAATTATAGCACAAATATTTTTACTCACTTCTGTTGATTCTGTCTCAAAGCGGACATAATGTTATTCATATTCAACAGAGATTATAGCACAAGTATTTTTTACTCACTTCTGTTGATTCTGTCCGCTATCGGACAGAAGCAGTAGAGCATTGTCAGAAAGCCATCTTTTTGCTCAAATGCACTGAAATGTTAAGGAAGAGGAGTGTGAAAGAGTGCATTTAAAGCAAATTTTTGGAAAGTGATGTCCAGATTTATTTATCTGGACAGGTCATCATGTGTGAAATTCAAAAAATAATCAATCCAAATTAAAGCTAAATATCTATTGAAGGCATTCCTGAAATTTTTTTCCGATATCTTCTAAGACTGATTTTTACGAACAATTCAAGGGTTAAATGTCCGATATCGGACGACCGGATCAACTGAAGGGTTAATATAATTTTATTTCAACTTTTCTTTTCGTTTCAACTCATTCGCTACACAATTATGTTTTCAATATTTTGTTCGCTCTTATCGTTAACATTGCCTTTGGATTTGAGGCTATTTTTGTGTTTTATGTTTAGTATAAATAATTTATAATTAATACTTAAAATCAATCATTTAATCAAATTTTGAGTTTTGTTTTCATAATTTTTGAGATGTATTCTCCAAACAATCATAATATTCAGCCATATATTTGATTGAATACAATGTAATGTTGTTATAGACTTCCAAAAGTTATACTCAATTATTATTAATACAGTTTGAATGAAATAATGACTATTTTTCAGATTATTTATAAGTTATTTGTCTTTTTTTACAATTTTTTGAGCAAATCCTCAAGTTTTCAATTTTTACAATTGTATGAAATTATAAATAGATATAAAATTCAGTTTCAATTTGCTATGGATTATAAATTATAAACTTTGAATACAATCCAAATGAAAACAAAACTCAAAATCGATTGTAGATTGAATAATTATGTTCTCCTATTGAGTGGACACTAAACAAAATCCTTTCTCCAAAAAATCATTTAATTGTAAATAAAAAATATAATGAAATAATTGGCACAAATAAACAGTGAAGAAGTTCACAACTCAGCTAGATAGTTAGCAAGATAGTTTTGTTATTTTAATATTATGATTGCATTCGGATTAGGAATGTATCTGTGTCATATAAGAGAACACAGTATTTATTGTGTAATTATGCTGGCTATTGAATATTTTCTCAAATAAGTCTAAATGTAACGAATGTTTAAAAATAATGTAAATATTTGAACGAATTGTACAAATGTTTGGATGATTTGGTCAATTAAACGCTGAGAACTCATATCCATTGCTCTGATATTTTATGTTTAACTCTTATCTTCATTATAGATATTTGGATAATATCCGGGTTAATTTAATTCAACATATTTTTAATTTTCTTTTTCATAATTTGTATTATTTAAATGTTTTAATAAATAAGTTATTTATGCTCTGAATGACTGATTAGATTAGAGTAATTGCGAAATATTTTGCATTCATGTCATTAGCATAACTGCATTAACACATTCAGCCATCAGATAAAATGAGCAAAAAGAAATAATCATGCTCAGTTCATATTAAAATAATTGATAAATATATGAAAATTTTCTGTTATTTTTTCTGATGATTTGGTGAAACCTGTGATGGAATGCATAGAATAAATAACATATATTTCCCAAAATTTTTATGTTTTTCAAAACTAATGCGTGAGTTAGAGATCAATCATTCATAATATTTCAATAGATTTGAGCACAAAATTCGGAGAGGAATGCAATTTATTTCAATTTTAGTCCACATTTAACTGAAATAAAATATTTTTCAATTCTCTATTATTCTCTCATTCAATAAAAATTCTTGACTTAAATGTGTTTTTCACCCGGGATAGGCAGAAACGTATTGGCCAAGAGGGGTATTCTATTACATGGCGGACTGGTTTAAGCCCTAGGGTTTTATAGACACAAACTCATACTTGAATAATAAGTATCAGAAAATTATTTCGGATTAATAGGCATCTAATAATATAACCAGAATAGAATTATAAACAGGAGGGTAAACCATGACCACCTTGGTATCTTTCGACATTAATATTAAGTAACATAAAGCGAAATTAATTTGATCGGCAACTATTTCATTGACTCTGTATTTAACTATAATTTTTTCCGATAACATGTTTTGAGATTTTAATTGAATTAACATTTTTCCGGATTTTTTTTTATTTTCAAATTTTTCACACTTTATGTATAGTTTTCTAATTAAGTTATGCAATCATTATATCAAATGAGTTCTTAATTATGAAAGTTTTTGCTTTCATATAATTAAAAGTTAATTTTATTGATCGCCAGAATATTCTTGAATTCCGAGAAATTAAAAGAGAAACCGAAAGAATATTTTATTATATTTTTCTTCAAATTTTAGTTAAATATGAAATTTGAAGAAAAGCATAAAACTTGTAAATTAATTAATTTAAGTGACAGTCGGGTAACAAAAATATTTTTATGATATTTTCCCATAAATACAGTGAAAAGAGTTGATAATTAGCGGATTGACTGACTGTTGGCTATAATTGTATAATATTATGAATTTATTGTGTTGTCTGAGCAGTGAAAACATTGTATAACATAATTGATATTCTGAATGAATTTCGTTAACGAATGAGTCGAATGAATAGAATTACAATGAATTGGGAAACGACTGACATTTGATTTCCTTTAATATTATTCAAGTGGACGGACAGTAATCTTAATGAGCATTCATTTCAATTCAATTCATTTGTTTCCTATCGTCTGAATCGTCTGTTTTACGTACGGCTTAGACATAAAAGTCGGTGTCTTTTGACCAATACTTTTGCTGATTAGCGAAATCGTGTTTCAGACTTGATATTCAGCTTTTCTCATATCTAGTGTTAATTGAATAATACATTGAATGGTTTTATACAGATATTAATTAAAATCTATAAATAATACCGAGAAGACTTCCGGGCGTTCCTAAACTGCAAATCAGATCATTATGAGCTGCAGTCGAGTCAAAAGAAATAATTATTTAATTAAATATAAACTTCTGTTTTGGACGACAAACAAACAATTCGTATATATTTTAGAGTAAAAACAAAATTGATATATAATATGCTTTTTCTTCAGTAATATAATAAATATTATTTTCAGATTCAATACCTTTAACATTGTTTTGTGAGATTCTGGAAACGCATTGGAAATGGATTGCAATTGAAATAAAAGTATTGAAAGCATAAAAAAGTTCATTAAATTATTTCATATTTAAGTGTTATATCATTTGCCGAATACTTACTGTTTGAGAGGCACTGGACTTCCGCCGTGAGAATGATTACCATTGACGCCATCCATGACAGGACAGGTAACCATCATATAGGCTGTAATTGTCATTAATTATTAATCAGAATCAGAATGAATTGATTCAAGCATAAGCTTTGAGTGCAAATCTACCTTTCTCCATTTTTCTTCTCTTCCTTTTATTGCATATTTTAACCAAACAGACACTTAATATAATGGCCGCCAAAAAGAACAAGACACTGCCCACAACACCCGCGGTTATAGCGCGAGCGCCTCTCATACCTTCTGGACCTGATATTGATTGCAAATATATTTATAAGCATTTGTTTGATTGAGAGATCCAATGATAAAATACCGGATATTTTATATTCAATTGGTTGTCCATTCTCTCCGATTCCTAATATTGAGTAAGCGTTTACACGAATCGTATATCTGATCCCTTGACGCAAGTCTTTGACTGAATTGACAACAAAATTAATTTTAAATATAAGTTAAATTCTGTATATATTTTGAATTCAAACTCAAAACTGACTCAAATATGCGGTTTCTTTAGACACGGGCTCCGATGTGATCCACTTCCCTTCGCCCTCTTTGTATTCTACCCTATAATATGCGACTTGAGTTAACTTCTCAATGGGTGGCAGCCAAGCGACAACCCATCCCTGTGCCATCTTTTCGATAGTCACATTACGAGGGGCGCCTGGCTTTGGACCGACCGGTGCTGAAGTGGTTGAGGGCATTGTGGGCTCGTCTAATGTGTCTGTAGTCCCGGGTTTTGTGTTTTCTATTCAATTATTGAGATTCAAAATGAAAATATTTATAATTATTATATCGTTTGAAGTAATACAGGAATAATAATAATAATAATAATATTTTATATATAGTTATTCAGTATCTGTATTACCGGCTATAGGTATAGGAATGTAAGTGGAACCGTAGGCATCTGTTGGAAACTGACCATTAACTGAATCCCAACCTATAATCAATTGGAGAGTATGATAGAGTTAGCGAATAATATACATTACATAACATATAATAGTATTGTGAATACAATACTGGAATTGGAAATTCCCTGATTAGCTATTATACGACTCATACGGTATAAGTGCCAACGAATAAGCATTTCTACATTTAATAAATGATTTATGAAAATACTACTAATTCTGAGTTAAACTCATTCAACGATTTATATAACAATTAATTTTATTTGAAGTCAAGAATATTAATCAAAGGCATTAAATATTAAAGTAATTAATTATATATTAAAAATAGGCCAGTGCTCCAGTGCTCACTTTTAGTTCTGGCCCTAATTATAGCTGAACCTAGTCCACGACCCAATGAATTGGATGGAAATACTTGAAAATCATATTCACTATCCGGCTGTAAATTATAAAGAGTGAACGCAGAGGTAGTCTCTGGCGGCTGGACTCGCATTGTCTTCCATCCAGTTTCGTCTTCATCTGAAAATCGATAGCTTTAGAGAGAAAAAGAGCAGAACTAAAGTCAAAAAGTTTATACCACTATATCTGAAGTCTATTATTACTTTTGGCTAAAAATTTATTTCCAAACAAATATTTAAACAACAATTTGAAGCGAAAGTAAGAGTAATGTAAATAAATATATATTTTTTGTACCGAATGCTAAAAAATTGTTGATGTCCTCCATCATGATTAGGCACCCAGGTGACTGTTGCAGCAAAGGCACTGGTATTTACTGATACATTTGTTGGTGCGTGAGGTGTAGTACCTATTCATAAGAATAACGATAATTGTGATTAGCTTTCATAAACATAATGTCAGTTATAATAAGTAGACATAAGTTAAGGAATAAATATAAGTAATCATTACTATCGACGAGAAGAGTGGTTGCGGTCACTAATGTGGCGACTGAGCTCTCGAGCACACATTCATACTTCCCGTGATCTTCTTTCCGGATCAATTTAATAGTCAAATTACCGGAACGAAAGAATGTCCGATCTTTAGGCAGTTTAGAGCCGTCGGCCTTAATATCAGAGGAAATAATTTCATTGGAATTATTGCAACCATTTATTTGAGTAGAAAAATAAAATCAATTAATTTATATCAATTTGATTGACGACTCTCTTCTCCGTTATTTATTAGATTGAAGTTCAGCTCAAAATTGTTGAACGAATCAAATTATTTTTAAAATTCAATTTATTTAAGTCTTGGCTTCAGCAGTATTTTTCTCAATATTATGTAATTCTTAGCTATAATTGTCGTGAATTAAGCGATAATTATATTTGAATGAAGGGCTGAACAGATTTTAAATTCAGTGCTGCTCTGTCTCACAAAGCCATTTGATTCGCGACCAGTTTTAACAATAAGAATGTTCTCTCTGTATGTGCTTTCACTCACACATCACATCTTAAACTATTTTTCTTTTCTAATGTGAAATCGATTTTTTGTGATAATTGCTATTAATCTTCTGTAAGAGTATAACGAATTATATTCATTCGTATTGTGACTCGAATTTCAATCAAATGGCAGAATAAATGAATCGATTGAAACAAATAAAACAAATTCTTATTTTAATTAAAAGATAAGCAAAAATCCCTAAAAATAATAATAAAAAATAAGTTCAAATTCTTATGCAAATCAAAATTAAATTAAGGCTAAAAATAGACAAGAATTCTAATCAATATTTTAATATATTTTCAAAATAGCAAAACTGACTGATAGTATATTCTTATATAGAATATGACTAAAAGTATTAAAAAAGTAACCTTACTTTTAAATCAGCTTTTATGGAAAAATCATGAAAATAAATGATATGGGAATGCAATCTATTTTTAGCGGAATAACTGATTTTTGTCTCGAAATGTGATCAATACGACGATATGACCCAATTCTTATGAAAGCAAACTTATTTGATTCGGTTGTAATCATCACATTCTGGTTGCGAATCATTTATCATTCGTCGCCTATTTTGGCGTTTCATACAAAAGCCACTGAACGCTACTATAGCCACAATCCTCTTCATGAAGATTATCCGGTGATGAATGATATGACTCATGTAAGTGATGGCAAATAAGAATTGCGCCGAACATTAAATACATTGAAAGCAAACAGAGGAGAGTGAGAGAGAGCCGGGAGGACAGAGAAGCATCTGATCCAACAGATCAAGCCAAATAGAAAGCAAGGATTTACTTACTCTGCGCCAGGAGATGGTGGGCTTTGGGTTACCCATACCATCGCATGACATTATCACTTCACTTCCAACTGGTTTCTGATAATATTCGGGCGGTTTTACAGTGAATGTCGGAGGATCTGTAGGGCAATGGATGCGAAGATAAAAGTCATTAACCGATTATTTGTACAAATTTAATATCAAACTCATGTTTGGCTTTTATATACTCCGAACCAAATGTTTAGAAAAGGATATGAATTTCTGAAAGGAGTAAATAAAGGAAACATTTTCTTCTATCTCTACTCAACTCAACTCAACTCTACTCTACTCTCTATTCTGTATTCTCTATGCCATCGAAGCGTATGTAAAGAAAATATATTTTCAAACAAAATGTTGATCTTTTATGTGATATAGTAGTGGAAGAAGAAGAGAGAAAAAACGTTATGTTTGAAAATCTGCTTTCCTATTATTGAGAGGAAGTTCTCTCTCCAGAAATTAAATGGAAGAGAAGTAATACTTTTTTGTTTAGTTTAGTTTAGTTTAGTTTTTACTTGAATTCTGTTTTATTCGATCCACTGATCACTACTGGTGTTCACTATTTAGTAAGCAATCGATTTTTCAATGAATAAATACATTTTTACACAGTTTTATAAAACAACAAATTTTTTTTGTCAAACATTTAATCGCGAAGTTTACAGACGGAGACGTCGGCTAATATGTAACGATTTTAATCCAAAACGCTCTGACTATCGATTGATAATTTTAACCCCTCTTCAATGTGCCTGACATTAAACTTAATCACTTTAATGATGTATATAAATAGGAAATGACATCTAAAATAAAATCTTATACGTATATACATCAGGTTCATAAAGAGTCAGCCTATTTATCCCGAAAAATGGAATTGGTGCAAACTAGATCTTTACTAAAAATCTAACATGGTATAATTTGTACTAATTGTTTGAATTTTCAACATTAAGTGATAATAAACCTGATTGAATTTACATCATTTGTTATCAAACTAGAAACCCTGATCACTTAACTAAATATTGATCTTGCATGAAAGCTTTCTCTTCTCTATTGACATAGTTGTCAGTTCGCATTACATAAATGTATGATCCTGATCAAGTCACAAAAAAATGTGCTTTAATACTCTGAATTGATTTTATTCAGAAAATTATTTGAAATCATCGATAACTCGATTTAAAACCGTTTGTGTCAGTTGACGATCACTTTAGTACTGGGAGTCGTTGACAGCGTTCAGGAAAATTAATTTAAATATTTCTTTTAACAAATTGACGTTTTTATAGAACAATATTTGTTCTGAAGTTTAATTTTATATAAAATGATTAATTCTTTGGCAACAAATTCAGACTTAATATAAAATATAATCCATCTTAAAGGCGATCAATAAAATTTGATCAAAAACTTTAAGATTTATGATATATTGTATTCAGTTTACGGAAGAAGACATATAACTCGCCATTCATTCTATACTAACAGAAAAAAGTGAAAAAAAAGTTTTAAAAAACAAATAATTTTATAGAAAAAAAACCTTAAGTTTTATTATATAAATATAATGAAAGCAATGCTATCTTTGCAGAGAGAATGCCATTACTTATCGGATGAAAAATAGGGAACATTACAGCAGATAAACAGCAGAAACAGGAAAAAAATAAAATAAAATTATAAAAACAAATATAAGGAATATATTGAATAAAATAAAACAGATTTCGATCGATATTTGGTTTTTAGAGCGAAAATACTTTCTTTGACTAATTTAGTCAAAAGTTCTGTTTTTGCTATACTTTTATTGAAATAGTGTTTACCCCTAACGATGACTTCCATTCCGGATGAAGTGCCAGCTGTGCCGTGAAAATTGTAAGGAGTGCACCGGTAATTGCCTGTGTATTCTTGAGTCACCCGTTCGAAAAATAATGAGCCGTTGGTGAGCACTTTGACCCCAGGGTGCTCGTTCGGGTCAAATGGTCTTCGATTCAAAGTCCAGGTAACGAACTGGAAGGGCGGCGACGCCTGGATAAAGCACCGGACGATTCCTGACAGTCCCAGTGGCAAGTGTTGCACCGAAGGAGAATATGTGACCCGGGCTGCATCTGATCAGAAGAGAGATTATATGGATTTGAATGCATTGAAAGAAATATCACATCCGATGAATGCATGCGATATCCAAACGGAAACTCTGTTTAATGGCTTTCATTCAATCAAATCATTTGAAGCGAGTCTTACATTCGACAGACAAGTATGCACTGGCAGTGTCTTCATCTCCGATCCCGTTGTAGGCATCACAGGTTAACTTTCCGCTGTCATCAGATGAGCTCGGATTTATCAGTAGAGTTCCGTCGCGTTTGATGACACTGCGGCCTATGAGCCAATGCAGTTGTGATATCTCAATGCCCTTATGGAACCACCTATAGGTGATGTTGTTGGGCACTGCCTTCGCCTCACATGTCAGTTCCGCTTTATTGCCCTCCAGTACTGTTGTGTTCTTTGGTGGGTTAAATATGACTGCAGGCCCGGCCACAATCACCTTGGTCGTGGCTGTGACTGAGCCCTGTCTGTTCTTGGCTATACACGTATAGTCTCCGATATCAGCTTCGCCTAAGTTTTCAATTTTCAGTTCTGTTGCCAAGACTTGGATATTTGCAGACATTGTTATCAATTGATTGTTCTGTTGAACAAAAATATTTGATTAAAATCTATTGATTTTCAGAATTTGTTTTCTTTGTCTATTAATTTGCAAAATGTGTCTCACTTTCTGCCAGACAACTGTCGGCGAAGGAGTTCCGGAAGCTTTGCAGTGAAGTGTCAGTGTTTCCCCCACTTTGACGTATGCAACTTCTGGTGGTTTTTCATTAAAACGTGGCGGTGCTATCAGTTAACATGATAAGTTTTTAATTATAACCTTTGATAATTCAATTCTATATTCTTTAGTGTTTTCTAACAAATTCTTAATCTCTGTTCCACACAATCAATGAGAAAAGTTTCTAAAACTAGTCAATAGATAGTGTTATGTATAGTGTTTTACTGTTACATAGGTTTTGAAAAAATCAATGAATTCAATGATTTTGTTGAACTGAACTGCGGTATTGCAAAGATCTATTGATAAGACTTAGATTAAGACATTTTAATGATGTGTTTGCATTCAATCTAATCCTTGAATATATTTCAGAGATTAGACTTTAATTGAGACACAGATTGTGTATAAGTTATATACATAGACTTAGATTGTATTGGAGTTGAAAATAGATTTCATATAGAAATATCATCTCTGGAAATATTATATGAGAATAAACTGATCAGAACTATAATTGAAATCTTAGCGATAATCAAATGATATTCGATTTGTAATTATAATTGAATTCTTTGCACAAAAATTAATATTATTATGAAATAGAAGTAAAACTAATTCCCAAATATAATACGGACTGTAATAGTAGTGACAGTTGTAATAAAGATGTAATATTAGATAAGACCCGGAATTAAGTAGAAATTATATCATTTACTTCTAGAAAATTATGTCTGAAATCATATCTCTTAACACTCTAGTTGAACTGATAAATTCCTGATTTGTGTTGATTCGTTGGGATTAAAGCGGGTGCTTAACAGTGAAGCGAATTTATAGGAGACGGTGGTGTCTCTCCAATCGCACTCAGAATGGATCTGATTACTGTTGAACTGTGGGATAGATATAGTCATACACTCAAAGCTGTGAGATTATGAATGATTTCTTTTGATTTGTGGGATAGAAAGATCCATTGAATTTAAGTTACAAATAATATTCCTTTCATTTAGTTGAACTGTGGGATAGTTTGTTTCAAACCTTTGCTAACGTCTATTACTGGTCAAATAGCACTTAAGAGTAAAATTGAAATAATTTATTAAATATAAAAGAAAAACTCAATTTTAAAAGTATTTATTTTTATAATTAATTAATAATTTTATGATTAATATTAATGTTAAACAATTTTGATATTTTTTATTATTAAAAAATGATTTCAAATAGAGAGACCTATTGAATCCTGTTTTAAAACAGTATTCAATAGGTCTCAAACAATAAATTTAGTCGTTTATGAGATAATCGGTTTTACATTCAGAGCAGTAGTAAACTACATGTTCTTTACGGCAAACAAGTCTTTGGCATTCATCACATCGTATCGTCGCTCTCCGATCCTTTTCTCGGTCACAAAGATCGCATCTAGTTTTGTTCGATTTTAATCTCTGTTCAATTATCGATTGAGAACCACTTGCCTGTGAGTTGAGTCCACTCACTCTTTGAATAGTTGTTCGTAAGCTTTTAGAGATGTTCGGCAAATCTAATCTCTTTTTGAACGTGTCTTTTACTAATTCATTGCCTAAGGCTTTAATGAATTCTCTTCTATGGATACTTAGCTTCGAATTAGGGAAATGGTGTTTATGAATGGCATATGAGTTCACGGCGGCTATGTCTAAAATGCAATAAAATAGGCAAAGTGGCCATCGTCTGGTCGCCCGACCACAGGTGTATGTCATTACGAGCTGATCTAAGGTATCGACACCGGCTTTTGTTTTGTTGTAAAATTCAATCATTTCTGGTTTACCACTATTTCCGATCGCCTCGTCTCTATGCATAGAACTGAGTAATAATACGACTTTTCTTTTCTTCTTTTTTGGCACATATGAAACCAATGTAAGCTTTCCATTACAAAAATGCTTGAATAGAGATGTGTTTTCCTTGAAATAAAAATATATAAATAAATCTTATTTTAAAATAATATTTATTTATATACTTCTCTTTTATTGTAGACTTTCATATCATTTGGTATTTCTTTTTTATTAGAGCGTATAGTTCCGACAAGTGTTAGATTGTGTAACAATAGCTCCTCAGCCAAAGGGAAAGATGTGAACCAATTATCACAAGTGATATTGCGTCCACTATTTCTTAATCTCATTGTTAGTCTCTCAACTATTTGTTGGCTCAAATTATTAGCTCTTTCTTTATTCGGTTGTTTTCCCAAATATACCTCCGCGTCCCACATATAATTAGTTTTGGCGTCACATATCATAAATATTTTGATTCCATATCTCGCCGGCTTATTAGGCATATACATTCGGAAACCACAATTACCACTGAATCCTCTCAGCATTTCATCAATTGTGGTGTTTTCTGATAAAACATAATTATTTCTACATTCATCGGTGAAAAACTCAAATAAATCTCTGAACGCAGAAAACTTATCATTAATGTCTCTATCATTTCTGTCATCAAATCTTAAATTTTGAATTAAGAATTGGAAACGCCTGATATTCATAACTGACCGAAAAATATCTCTCCCACTGCCATCGGTAGCCCACAAATCTTTGATATTTTCGTGAGCAGACCTATAAACCCCTGCTAAGAGTAACAGTCCTATCAAAACATTAATTTCCTCTTTATCTGTTGGGTATATGAATGACACTTCCTTTTCATACTTTTGCCGATTGATTGCTATCTCTTTATTAGTGAAATATACTATAAATTCAATCATTCGATTGGTTATGAATTTATTAAAAATATTTTTAGTTGAAACACATTCTTCTGCACTACATTTTGGTCCACAACTGAAACGAATAATATTTTCTGAAGATGTTTGACTTATCTGTGAACTTATCGGTTGATCGGAAGTACACAATTCAATGTCATCTTCACTATTAAAACCATCGATTTGTTCTTGTTCAGAATCAGTTTCGTGTTCACTATTTATCACTAAATCCATTTCATTATCACTAGCCTCATCGTCGGCCATGTCATTGTCCAATAGATCTTGTATTTGTGTTTGAGTCAAAACACTAGCTTTCCTTTTACTCATTCTAAAACCGATATTAAAAATGTTTTTTAATGCCAAGTAATTAAATATTGTTTTAAAACAAGATTTAATTACTTGGCATTAATTTCCTGAGAATTTATAAATGTTTGGAATAATTGAGATTTAAAACTAAATCTAAACACAATAAAAACTCATTTTGTAAACAAATAATGAAAACAATAATGAAAATGTGCTCTGATTTGAAAAAATGTTTTATTGTGTATCAAAGTTATGTAATCCATAATGACATCATTAGCTCAGACAAGTGTCACACAAATACATATTAGATTGAATTCATTTCCCAGTAATAATTATATTCAAAGCGCAATCTCAACAATATTTGTCTGAATATATTGAACTGTGGGACTCATTCTACCCAGTACAGTAGCGGCACCAGTGCCACGAATATAAATGAATGTGTGCCTGCTTTGTGAGAAAGCCAACATTTGACCTCTAAAGCGAGCAAAGCACTGAAATGTTCTGAGTAAAACAAAACTAAATGCATTGAATCGTGGGATATTTTGAAAAGTGGACCTCAGAAAAAATTCGCTGGACAGGTCATTATCAATCCGAATGAAAAATTTAAAAAACTAAAATATAAAGAAATATCTATTGTAAGATGTCCTGAAATTTTTCGCTTATGACGGCTAAAACTGATTTTTAATTTGGTTTCAAAGAGGATTTAGTACAATAACGCCCAGCGGTTCATACTAACTGTTAAGCAGATATTGTATTCGGCTGTCAGTCGACTATAAAGTAACCGTCGCTTCACTACATTTAGATGTCAAGTGAATACTAGTAGAAGAAGAAGAGGAAGAAAAAAGTTAAGCATTTCTGCAAACATAATGAATATAACTTTTTTCATGTGAGAGCAGCTGTACTTCTAATGTCATATATATTTTTTGCCGTATCTACTGATCAGTGATCACATAAACGTTATATAACTTATCAAAGTGTGGACTCAAATACAAGTGAGACAAACGAATAGAAGGGAAAACACTTAAAGGATTAGCTGTTCCTACGAAAGGATAGAATGGATTTTCGGACCAAATTAATCGCTATTATTAATAGTGTTTCACATGATTTACGTTAAACTAGAAAATGTTGGCCAAAGAAACAAAAGATTTTTAGTCAGAAAACATAAAACATTAAAACTTATTAATCTTATTGTTTGAAAATAACAATTCCTGTTATTCTGTATTCTGTTTTGTAGAATAATTTTTTTCCATATTTTTTTGTGAGCTATGTATTGCAGAATTTTATGACTGAATTATATAATATTTATATTCTGTATTCAGATATGAAAAACTAATTCGCAATTAAGTATTCAATTGGTTTGCTTAACAAACGATCAAAAATGTAATTAACTTTAATTATTAATTAGTATTCAATATACGGAATGGAATGCATTCCCGATCTAATGGATATACAGTAGAGTAGAATTGATTAGATATAAGTATTTTTTCTATTCATTCAGTGACACTGTGTATAAAACAATGACTTTTTATCGACTAATGGAAGGAAAATAAATTGTTTCACAGATTATGTAAAAAATATTCAGCGAATAGTTTTCTGTAATGTAATTGTAATTTAATCATAAGTTCAAAATCCTGTTCCTCTGGGACGTCGATTTGACAAGTTACTTTTACGATGTTTCACTGCAGTCACTACTACAGTACCAGACCTGTTTTTTAGTTGGAAACTAAATTAGCATGTTCAAAAACGTTACAAATATTATATTAGTGGTAAAGCCAACTCTATTGAAATGTTTATGGAATCGATTTTACTCTATATTATACTAAATTATATTTTGTTTCTCTCAATCTTTTCGGATCAGTTTATTAACAGAATTCTTAATATCAATTCAATATAAACTCGAACATGAAGTCAAATATTTGTAAATTGATTGATGCTGGGTCAAATGAAAATTCAGAATCTGTTCCTTGTATTGATTGTATTTAAAAGATATTAATTTAGTTTAAATGATAAATTTATTTAAATAAACAGATAATTCACAATTTTAGCCCTGACTACATTGGAATATTCATGAATGAAATTTTGTTTAGATATAAAATTATAGTCAAAACAGACTAAACGACTGGATTTTATGAGACATTAGCATAATATTGCAATTTGTCGAACATTTAATCGACTGAAAGGAGTCTTTAAAAATTCAATACTGTATTCATTTTTAAGGTTACGGTTCGTGAGCTCTATATTAAAGAGATTTTCGGATGAATAGAGATAAGGAGTTCAGGAGAAGAAAACTAATAATTCATTCATTGCTTACAACCATTATATATATGAAAATATTTGTTATATATTTTCATCGAAAAAAATATTACAAAAAGATTTTTTTTGTGGAAAAAAATCAGAAAAAATTCGCTTTGAGTTCACAAAAAGTTTTGACTACTTTTTCGGAGAAAAGAAATTCTTCGGATTTTTAGGCACTTTTATGCACTATATTATTGTAAACATAAATAATGGATAAAAAATGAATATAAAAAATGTCAATAAGAGTCACAAACCGTGAACGTCAAGCAAAACGAAAGTTCCATTTTTCAATTGTTCATTGGGTCGATTTAAAAAGTAAACTTTGCACTCGTATAAGCCCTGATCCGTTTCGCGAACGCTGGTCAGGTTGAGTGAGGCCTCCTTGGGATCGGACAGTGAGACTCGGCCCTCATATCCTTCCCCTAAATGGGGGGGATATCCGTCGTACCAAATGTAGATGGGTATTTTGACGCCTCTCTTCTGCCAGTGGATAACATACGGGACCTCTATTTTGTCCGGAAAATCAAAGGCACAGTGAAGAATCACAGTGTCGCCCAAGTTGGCTGAAATCTTCTGGTGCTGTTCGTCCACACTATAGCCTAAATGCAAAATCAATATTCATTATCAATATTACAAAACAAATATTACAAATTCATTGAATGTTTTCATCACTTTTGAGAGAATAAACCCAATTGAGAGCGAATTACAGTTTGTTTTCATTTTCAGTATTATTAGAAAATATTTAAGAGTTTATATAATAATAATAATTCTTTATTTGATTTTTATTTCTTGTCTATTATTAGTCTTAATGTTAGTCTATATTTGTGGGACAATCGATGAAATGTTTGCGAACACTGTTTATCGTATATTTGAAGAAAAAAATAAGATATAAATAGAATATTCTGTGAAAGCATTGGCTTTTATTCTCTGAATGTTTATCCGTCAGAATAATAAAGTCTAACATTTGAACGGAAAGACCAAAAATGGGCCATAAGTTCAGACGCAGAGTCGGCTAAACTTAGAATTTTTCAG
>JAQIWA010001404.1:0-18701 GCA_034693305.1 Eueremaeus valkanovi | reverse complement strand
AATATTAGTTTCTTCATTGTAGCTTAAATTTATAATTATTTCAATAATACTTGCTTAAATATTAAATGAAATATTAAAACTAATTTCAATTATTTTTAAAAAATAAGCTATTTTATATAAAATTTTTTTATTAAATTATTAATTTTCTCAATTTATTCAATTTAACAGAGAAACGCAAACGCGGACGACCACGTTTAAATCGATCTAAGGAATTATCTGAAAAAGCTAGACGTGAGACAAATGCAAGAGCAGCAAAGAAATATCGAGATAGAAAACGAGAGCAGAAAAATGAAGAAGAGAAGTATAGAAAATTTGATTTAATTTTTCGAATTTATTATGAATGAGATATTAATTTATTGTATTTTTTATTTTTAATAGGGATATAGATAAAGAATTCAAAAAAGAAAAAGACAGAAATCGCCTTCTAAAGTTGGAACTGGCAAAACTTCAGGGACAAATAAGCCGAATGAAAGACCTGCTGTATATTTATGGAGTCGATACTTCTAAATAAATACAACTTTAAATGATTTTCTTTTCATTTTGAAAACGATTTTGATAATTTTAATAAATTTTTATTTTGAATAAAATTATTTTTTAATTTTTTGAAATATATATTTTACAATTATTTAATTTTTTGAATAAAATTATTTTTCAATTTTTTGAAACATTTTTTACAATTATTTTTAAATTTAATTTATAGAATCATCTAAAATGAAAAACAAAAGAAAAATTAAATCGAATCGTTTAATTCGTAAGTCGTCATCAATTGGAAAATATAAAATCAAAGTCAAACGTTCAATAAATTTGATTAATAAGTAAGAAAACAATATATTTAAAATAATTTTTTATAATTTTTTAAATTTTACTTTAATAGCATTAAGAAATTAACTAGAGTAAATTCGCGTTTGAAGGCCAAATTGACGAAAATAAATAAACAACTTATATATATTCATACTATTTTCAAAAATTATAATGTTTTATTACCGGGATTGTCACATGATCACACTTATTCAGAAATATAAAATTAATTTTGTATATTTTAAATTTTAATTAACAAATGATAAATATGGATTAAATTTATTTTCATAATTCGGTGTAAAACAAATTTGATTTAAATAAGTTTATAATTTAAATAAATTTTATTCAATTACAACATAGACAATCATCTGTTTGATTATTTATCAATTCAATTAAAAAAGGTTTGGTATATGAGTAAATATATGTTTTAAAATCAATTAAATCTTTTGAAATATTTTGTCTTATGGATAAAAAATTATGAATAGTTAAATAGCAATCATTCAAATTCACTTCACAGTCAATTGAGGTTTCTGTTTTGTGTATTATATTCAAATTTATCAAAATAGAGATATTTAATAAAATTAAGAATATATTCAAATAAATTATAAATTTGAAATTGAGTTCAGTCTCGGTCGCTTTTTCCCTCTCCTCCATATTCAGTGTTCTTTAAAACTTTTAATTTAAATAATTTATTTTATTTTAGAAATGAATTCAAAAAGATATAAATGTTTAAATTGTGAAAAAACTTACAGTTTTATTCACCAACTTCTTAAACACGAACGAATCATACATGAAAAACGAATAGTATTACCAACACAACAATATGATTCGACTCTATTGAGGTGTCCTTTCTGTGGAGTTATATATATAAATTTAATTCGATTCAAAAATCATATCAATAAATGTGATAAATCATCTGAGAATAATTTATGTTCAATATGTGACAAGAATTGTTTAAATAAACAAGCATTAATAAGACATTGTCATCGATGTGCTTCACAATTTGGTTTCGGTAAATCAAGTCGATTACCTAAATTGAAAAGTGATTCTAAATTCAAATTATCAAAATCAAGTTTCAAAGCATATCTTTCTCAATTTGAACTATTTCCAGAAAGGGAATTCAAAGATGCAACTGATTTTATGAGTACTTATAAGAGTGATATTTTTGAATTAATTGAAAATATACTTAAGAAAATTGATTCAATTAAAATACAGTTTTGCAACATTTCTACTTAATTAAAAATTTCAATCGACTTATTGGGTCGAGATATTCAATCAATCATTATTTTTGTGAGAACTGTTTTCTGGTTATCAAACTCAATCATATTTAAATAAACACAAAGAAAAATGTTTGCATTTCAAACCTTCAGTTGCTTTAATGCCACATCCGGAAAAGAAAGACTTGTTTTTCAAAGAAGTTGAACATATGTATGAGTTTCCTATTGTAATGTATGCTGATTTTGAAAGTGTTCTTGAAAAATCATCCGATAGAAAAAGTGCGAAAACTATAATTACTCAAAATCATATACCGTGTGGCTACAGTCTTATAGTCATTCAAAATCAATGTGATATTTTCTACCACAATTTCTATCGCGGGAAAAATTGTATACAAGTATTTTTACGTGACTTAAAGTATATTTCATATGAAATTCAAAAGAAACTCAATGATAAGAAAGATATGAAGCAACTAACAGAAGAACAAGTCAATCAATACAATTGTGCACAATTTTGTTATTTATGTGAACAGCCTTTTGATATTTTGGTTGATGATTTTTTAGAAATCAAAGTTCGTGACCATGATCATCTTACTGGTAATTATCGAGGACCGGCTCATATAACTTGCAACTTAAGATATCAAATTCCAAATTATATACCATTATTTTTTCATAATTTACGAGGTTATGACAGTCATTTTATCATCAAACACTTGTCTTCACAAAATTTTACAAATTGTAAAATCATACCTCAAACAATGGAAAAATTTATTACATTCACGTTAGACCATGTTCAAGTTCTCGACAGTTTTCAATTTCTAAGTGAAAGTTTAGAAAAGTTGGTTGAAAATTTACAAAATTCTTTATATGACTTTCCAATCACTACAAAATTATTTAAAAATTTATATAATTTTTCCAATAATTCGGAAAAATTATTATTCAAAAAATCAATATATCCATATGATTTCATAGACAATTTCGACAAGTTTAATAATACGAATTTGCCTTCAAGATGTGAATTCTATTCAACACTAAATCAAGCTGAAATCTCAGAAGAAGACTACTCGCATGCTAAGCAAGTATGGAAAAAGTTTAATATAAAAACGCTTGGAGAATATCACGATTTTTATGTCAATTTAGACACATGTCTATTAGCTGATGTGTTTCAAGTATTTCGTAAAACAATATTATCTGTTTACAAATTAGACGCATGTCATTTTTATAGTATTCCCGGACTGGCTTGGCAAGCAGCTTTACGATATACTAAAGTTAAGCTCGAGTTATTTACAGATGTTGATACATATCAATTTATTGAAAACGGGATTAGAGGTGGAATTTCATGTGTAAGCAAAAGATTTGTTAGAGCTAATAACCGGTATATGACAACAGATTATGATTCAAGCAAAGAGAAAATTTATTTAGCTTATTTGGATGTTAATAATCTCTACGGATATGCAATGAATCAAAATCTACCTATTTGTGACTTTGAATGGATACATGAAAGCCTTTACAATAATATTGATTGGGAACAAATTGATACAGAAATAGAAATTGGTTATATTCTTGAAGTCGACCTGAAATATCCAAAAAGATTACACGATGACCATAAAGATTTTCCACTGTGTCCCGAGAAATGTAAAATAAATAATTCTGAACTAAGTTACTATCAAAAAACAACTTTAGATTATTTAAAAAATTATGGCTACAGAAGAAGTCCTACTGTAAAATTAATGCAAACTTTGTATGACAAAGAAAAATATATTCTTCATTTTAAAAATTTAAAATTATATCTTCAACTTGGATTAAAGCTCAAACATATTCATAGAGTTTTAAGATTCAAACAACAAAGGTTTCTCAAACCTTATATTCAATTGAACACTAGGTTGAGAAAAAAAGCAAAGAATTCATTTGAAAAAGACTTATACAAACTAATGAATAATTCTGTTTTCGGTAAAAGTATTCAAGATCAACGTAAACACCTCAATATTCAATTAGCCTTAAATGAAAAACAAGCAGCTAAATGGATAGTCAAGCCCAACTTCGAAACCTTCAATATAATTGACGAAAATAAATCGTTAATAAAAATGAAAAAAACTGTAGTAAAACTAAATCGACCAATCTATATTGGATTTACTGTATTGGAGTTATCAAAGCATCTTATGTTTGATCGACATTATAATCATTTCAAAAGATATTATGGATCGGATATTAATTTAGCATATTGTGATACCGATTCTTTTCTTTATGAAATACGTACTGAAGATTTATACGATGATTTCAATCTAGTTTTTCATAAATTAATAGATTTTTCGAATTATGATCATGAACACGATCTTTTTGATAAATCAAAAGAAAAGAAAATTGGATATTTCAAAGATGAATATGGGGGACAGATAGTTACAGAATTCATTGGTCTTAAATCGAAATTATATTCTATTGAATATGGTTTGAATAAAAATAAAGCAACAGCAAAAGGACTTCAGAAAGCTATATTGAAAAAATATATTAACCACGAACACTATAAAGATGTCTTAAAAAATAATAACATTTATTGCACAAATATGCGAAGGATTCGAAGTAAAGATCAGAACCTTCAAACTGTCAAACTGAATAAAATGATTTTCACACCGTTTGACGATAAAAAATATATTTTGAATGATGGGATAACCTGCCTACCGTTTGGACATTATTCAATTAAACAATCAGAGTTGTAGATATTTGTGAAAATTATTCAATATCTTTTTAAATATTTAAATTTTTTTGAATTTCAGAAACTAAGCTTCGTTTCAAAAAAGTTTCAGCTTTGGCAACTTTGCCTACTCGGGCTACTGTAGGCAGTGCTGGTCTGGATCTATATCCCTGTACTTCAGGGTTCATAGTGCCGGGAGCTCGAAAAATTATCAACACCGGGCTGGCAGTACTCCTCCCTTCTGGAACCTATGGACGCGTGGCACCGCGGAGTGGTCTATCCTTTTTCGCTGGTTTGGATATTGCGGCAGGGGTTATTGACGAGTCGTACACTGGCGAAATCAAAATCGTTATGGTTAACAATGGCTATGAAGTATTTCGATACAAACCACACGATAAAGTGGCACAATTGATTATTGAGAAAATCCTGTATTTGGCACCAATATATTTTGCTGACTTCGATAAAGTCGCCGCTAAAAGAGCTGAAAGAGGAGAACAGGGATTCGGATCAAGTGACAAATAATACTATGTTACAATTTTATTTCTTAACAATTTTATTGAATATTGAATTTATAAACTTTTCATTGTGTATTTTATTATTAGTAAAAAATTTCAAATATTCTTTCATTTTATATCCTCTTGTTCGAAAATAAATAAAAAATATTGAGAATTTTCCACAACTAATTGAATCATTATGTTGGATCTGTTTTGAATTATAAATAAATTTCGATCCATTCGCCTTAATGAAATCGTAAACACGTTTGTCAAAAGGTTTTAGTCCATAACTATCGAAGTATTCAATCTTGCCATACTTAGGTAAATAAATTGAAAACCAATGTTCGCCAGGTTCATTTGAATCGTGTGTATTCACGATGAAACTACAAGGTCTTTTAATACGTCTGATTGGTATTTTATCAATTGGTTTGACACCACAAAAAGAACGTTTAGCGAATTTGTCTTTTTTAAATAATTTTATTAATTCATCAGTATACATAATTATGAATAATCAACAATTACATTTCGATTTTCATCAATTTCTATAACATTATCAAACTGAGCATAACAAATCAATTTCAATGCTTTAAGTAAATTTGATTGAAATTTTAATTCAATGTTTAAAAATCCCGATTTTGGTATGGAAATATAATCCCCCTCCTCGGGACTTTCAAAATCAGAATTGAAATTAAATGCATATAAACAAAGTCCTTTACTATAATTTAAATAATCAATAGCCGGTTGAGTAAAAGTTTTATTTGCACCAATATTTAGGAAAAAATCATAGTATTCCCTTTCATAATTTTTGTAATTCTCTCTATAATCTGGCTCATATGGTGTCTTTGGGAAGCTTTCTCCGTTTAAATGAACACAAATGAAATTTAAATTATTATGATTAAATGTAAACGGATTTAATTTATATGAACCTGAATAAGCATCATTCGTAACTAAACCTACTATTAATTTACATGGTTGTTGCCCTATAAATATATTATCCAGAACAAATGTTGATTGACCCGACGGTAAATTAACTACTTTAACCAATGATCTCTTTATTGGATAAATTGCTTTTGAAATTTGAAGTGCTTTATTGTGTGCACTTAATACATTTGGTGTAACTTTTACTTTCCGTGCGAATATTGTAATTTCAATCAAATTTAATTTTGGTTCAGCTGCTTTCACAACACCCCCGGAATCAGCTTCTTTTCCCATACAATAGAATTGATTAGATGCGCGATTAAATATCAAACGTAAATTTAAACCATTCAATAAAAGTTTATCTGAATTGAAAATTGCTCCGTGAATTTTTCCATATAAATTGAAAATTTTACTTGTCTTAACAAGTGATGCAAGCTTTTCATCAACATCATCGAATTTGTAGTCATCTTCTGAGAATGGTGTAACAAAACCGGCCGTTCTCATTAATGTATTTGATGTAATAGGTGTGAATTGAGTTAGAGCTTCAATAAATGATAGATAATGATAAGTATTCGATGATTGACTGACGAGGGTTGAACCAAGATAGATAGATAATTGATCAAAAATTGTATTCAATGAATAATTTATAAGTGAATAACGATTGTCTTGAGCAGCTTCAAAAATATTTCCATCTAGTTTCACAATCTTTCCTTTAATCCATAAATATACATTCTGTAAATCCAAATATTCATCAGATGATATTGGAATATCAAATTCTATAACTGACGATTCACTAAGGGCAGATGTCGGACGATATTGAATTATCTGAGAACTGTCTATACTTTTTTGAAATGAAATTTTTTTAAATAAATCCAATTCACTTTTTAGAACTTCTTCGCCCATTATTACTATTTAAAAATATCAAATATTTTATTAACTTGGTTTTTTTTGATGAGCTTCTCTTCCTTGGTTTTCGTTTTGCACATTTAGCTTTTTTGAGCTTTCTCTTTCGTCGCTTCCCTCTCCCGCCAACTTGTGGAATGACGGTTTTCCTAATTTTTCCACCTGAAGTTCTCATAACTTTTCTTTTCTTTCTGCCTTTGCCCTTCTGTTCGATTTTATCACCAATTCCTCGAAGCGTATCTGCTGCCCTCTTAGTCAAATTCTGTTTTGCACTTTTTAAACCCGGTATTACGTCAGAAAGCAGTCCAGGTAACAGTTCTGCGCCACCTCTCAATGCTTGTTTTCCCAAATATTTGACAACTGGAAATGCGAAACGTTTAGCTAAATATGAAAATAATCCGAAACCTCGTTGTCGAGGAAGTGTTTTATAATATTTAATATCCAAGGAACCTCCTGCTTGATCTAAATAATATTTTTCGTAGTCACAATTATTGTTTTCACAATTCATTTTTATTTAAAAAAAATGTTCACAAGAAATAAATTGTTTTTTAATTCTCAATTGGCCTAAATAACAATGTCAGCGTTATTTCACCTTTATCATAAACAATAATTTGTCCATAGTTGTCTCGTAGCTGAATAGTAATTGAATTGATTTCTTCAATGCGCAAGGGAATGAATAGCAAATTTGTGAAAGCATAAATTATTATATCTTCGTTAGAAATTTTATTCCTCGCAAAAACTTTCAGAATATTTGCTTTCACATTCCCCACATGAGTTTCTTTAACAATATCCAAATAAACAAAAAAGTTATCAAATTGCTCTACATTTGGTTCAAATTTAGCATAACCATAATTGAATTGAGTTAATGTTTCATTATTTGATTCATCAATTGTATAGTTGATATTTGGATATATATTGAAGTCAAACCCCAATATTTGATGCAAATCTTCGTCAAAATTCATAAATATAGTTGCTCTTTTTATCCATACTTTCGATGTGATATTTTCTACAGTATTTTCACCGTAACAATTGATTGAACCATATGTATTTTGAAACCGATAATATTTATATTCGATTTTCGGATATATTATTCTGTTTATCATATCCTTATCTTCTAGCATAACATTTGGATATTTCCTTTTAAATGTATTCCTTATATATTTTCGAATTTCAATTGAAACTCTATTAATCTCGGCTATCAATGTTTCTAAAGTATAAGCTGATTTTTTAATCATAAATTTTTCTTTTATAATTTTTTCACCAATATATCCAGATTCTTCTTGATCTTCATTTACGAAATGTGTTTCTGGTTTATCATCAATAAATACAAATGTTAAATATATAAATTTATCAGAATTGAATCTATTTGTTCGCACATTTTTGGGAATATTTATTTCCACTAATGCGACTTCGCTTGGTTTAGAAAATATTAAAGTTTTTTTAAAATTAATTTTGAATTCACCAATATTATTATTATCTTCTATATTGGACAAAACAATAACATTATTATCACGTTCATATATATTCTCCATTTCATTTAATATTACGAAATTGCAAAGTTATCAATGAACTACCATTTTCAAAATATAGTTTGGAATGATGTTTATCAAACATCTCAATGTGTATACTGTTAATTACTTGTCTACAAACAGGAATAAATAGCAGTGGTTCTAATTTAACTTTTATCTCTCCATCACTATTACAATGGCAATAGCGCAAAATCTTGTATTTTTTGCTATTTATATGCGATTCTCCAACAAAATCACATGATATATAAAAATCAATTTCATCACAAATATCTTCTTTTTTAATAAATCTCATATTGGGATTTGATCTTATGTATTCTATTTTATAATTAGTATTTAAGTTATCTAATGATTCATGAGCTAAAATTCTTTCTTTTTCGTATAAAAATATTTCGTTATTTTGATCCAAGCGTCTATTAAATCTATCAAATGTAGTGAAAACATTAAATTTATTCAATTTATATTTCGAATTTAAACCTAATATATTATGTAATGCGTCATCGAATTTCAAGATTAACATGACTCCTAGTTTATCTTCCTGCCTTGGAAAGAAATAACCCTTTGCCATTGAAAGTAAATTTTCACTTTCATCATATTGTATTAACGGCTTAATGTAAACCATGTGTGTGGTTACATAATGAGATGGGTGCCAAAATTTTTTGTATCTAAAAAATTTCCACATAAAATCATGACTCAAATCGGCCGAATTATAAATATTTATTATATTGGAAACCAATGATGATATTTTATATAAATATGTTCCCGTAATACTGAATGATTTGACAATACGTTGATTAAAATCCCAATCTTGTATTTTTTGATTCGGATAATTAATCCTTGAATAAACAAGATGAAATTTGAATTCATTAAGATGAATAACAGGTTTTGGCAGAATTAAATCACAAAGTGCACATTCCATTGATTCAATCAATTCTATGGGTTTTTCTAATTGCACAGTAAAATTGTCCGGTTTATTTTCTGGATGTATATCAAAACTTGAATCACTCGGTAGAATTATAGCAAATGAATCACTTTTTACACTTTCATTCATTTTCTCAATTTTATTAATTCTTTAGCATAAAATGAACCGCGTAAATTTTCACCTGTTTTATAGTTTTTTACAACATATTTATAATAAGGAGAAGTGAATAAAACTTTATCTATTAAAAATATGTCGTGCATATATCTATTTCTATAACCTTTTCTAAATTTATCTCTAAAAACTGGAACCCTCACCCTATCACCAACATCAAGTGATTGTTTTTCAAGTGGTGACCTATTCTTATATAAATTACGAAATACAATTTTTTGATTTTCATTATTTACATCAATAGGTTTGAACTTCGTACGACTATGTACAGTTGAATTATAATTGTTGACAATATCTTCAATAACATCAATAAATTTATTTGTATTATTGTGCGACATATATTTATGAATTTTATTTTTAATTGTCTGTAACCATCTTTCTACAATAGTTGCTTTATCATAACCATCCGCAATATAATGTTTAATATTATTTTTGTCCAAAAATTCTTTGAAAATTTTATTCGCAAATTCTTTCCCGTTATCGGTTCCTAATATATCCGGTTTTCTTTTTGATGATAATATTATATCTTCAAAAGCGTCAAGAACTTTTTCTTGAGTTTTATTTTTCAATTTTCTGACCCAACCGTACTTGGATAAATTATCAATCACGAAAAGAATATAATGAAAATTATCATTTTTTCTTGGTTCAGTTATTTCAGATAAATCAGCGTTCCATATATGATCGATTGTTTTTGAAACTATTGGATTTCTTTTATATTTAAGAACAATTGGTTTATGTATGGAATAAACTTCCTGATCGATTAGCCAGTCATTAATGTCCTCTTTTTTAATATTTTGATATTCTTTTTTAATTCTTTTATATAAAACGTCTAAATTCGTAAAACTTGTTGGTTCTTTTATATCGTAATAATATTTTTGTAATATGTTTATAATTGATTTAGTATTGCTCCCATAATTGGTCGCCATCAGATTTTTCTAAATAATCATTTACCAATTCTGTTAATCCATTTTTCGAATTAGAATTCGGTATTTTTTCAATATTATCAACTTTTTCAAGTTTCAATTTTTTATTTGGTGTTAATTTTTTCCTTGATATAATTGTTTGATTTTCAGTTTTCGAAGTCTTAGGAATAGATCGTTTATTTGTTTGCTTTGTCGTTTTATTTTTCAATTCAAAATCTTTTAGAGCAGTTTTATAGTATTTAATTTTTTCACGTTCATCTGAATTACCAGAATTTAAAATATCACTAATTTTCTGGTCCAATTTACTTAAAAGTTTTGTATCGTCATTGAATTTTTGAAACGAATCACTTTTTTTCTTATTGAAAAAGTTATCATCAACGCTAACTAGTTTCATTTTCTTGAAGGCACTCATATTCTTTTACTGATAGCAGTACCAACAACCGATGCTAATAAACCAAGAGCAGGAGGAATCAACAATGGTAGAAACCCACCTTTTTGTGTAAGAATTCTTTTACGGGTTTTCACTGATGATTTTTTTGAAATTTGTCTCAAAATATTTTGATATTTATTCAACTTATTGAAATCACACTTTGTAAGAGGAACACGACCAGCTAAACAATTTTTAGCAATTTCAGAAATCGCATCAATCAAACAATTTTCAGCTTCGGAAATATATTTTTTTCTTTTGTTATTGTTTTTGATTTTAGTCAAATCATCCAATTCTTTCACACATTTGAGAACTTTATTAAATTTAAGCCACTTTAGTATAGACAATTTTTGGTTCTTCTCCTGGGAAGACATTTGTGCGAACTCTCATATCATCCGGAGTGTTCTGATCGAAATCCAAAAATAAATAACTAAATGGTTTATTTTTTGTAGCGTCAATATAACAGTTCAATATAAAATTACTATTAGCCCCATCTATTTGTGAACTTAAAGTTTTGATTTGCAAAGTTTCTCGTGGATTAGACATCAAAATAATATATGTAGAATTAGATGAAATATCACGCATATATTTACTTTTTGGAAATAAATTTTGTAAAAGAAGTATAACTGTAATATTCAAATGATGACTTTTTTTGGTGAATAAATCACTTATAGCGATGTCATTAACCGCATTATGCATATTATCATCGAATATTATAATATTTCTTTTATTATTATCAATCTCATCGATATTAATTTGATCAATTTTAGATAATTTAATTATAGGAATATTATGTATTTTATCTCGTTTCGGGAATGATTGTCCAGAACAATATATTATATTATTAAAATAAAATCCAAACATTTCATTCATATATTGTAATAATCTTTCCACAAATGATGTTTTACCCGATCCTGATGGTCCATATATAATGAACCTTGAAGGATGTTTCAAGGACAAATCATAATTTTGATTCATTTTATTATATCTTAATATCAATTATTTTCACTATTCGAATTATTATGAGCTATTTCGATCATTAACGGTTGATCGAAAAATTTATGAATAACGAGTAAAGCAATTTTATCACCTTTATGAACAATAAAATTATTTTTACTATTATTGCATAACATTACTTTTGCTGTTGACACACTTGATTGAATAATCGGTGAAATTACATCAACAGATTGCAGTAATAATTCTGGGAGTGAAACTAAGAAACCATAATAACTTATAGGAAAAGTAAAACTAACACCAATATCGAAATAATATCTTTCATTAGCTTCTAATGTTTTGTCTTCAGCAGAATAGACTTCATAACCAATATCGCTGAATCCTCTTTTGTTTGGTTTGTGAGCATTAGGCGAATGTACTTGAAAAGTCATCATTTTGTTGATGTAACTATACATTTTAATAAATTTTCGTATTTTTTCTTTCCAATTTATACTAATTTCAAATTTTTTCTAATGTTTTAATTGGTTAAATTGAATTCATTTTATTCTTCAAATAGATTAATGGCATCATTCAGACCTACATTTGAAGATATTAGATTGATTATTTGCGTGCAAGGTTATTCATTGGATTATCAATTCATAATTAGAGAAATCGGGTTCTGGAGCCGCGAAAAATGTGGAATTATTCCTTTCAATTGTAAAATAAACAAAAATCAATTGGATTCGAAAAACTATCGAACAATTCATGTTTTAGAAGAAGAAATACATGGAATAAAATTGAAAAAAATTGCTGATTTCGGATTACCATCTAGTGATACAAAAGCAGTACTTCGAAGTTTATATCATATTACAAAACCTGAAAACTGTAATGCAAATTATATCGGTATTTGCAGAGATGAGAATATAACCGGTTTACTATATAAAGCAGGGCTCGGAACCTTTGTTGTTGACCTTGATTCTTTGAATATATTTAAAGAAAATAATTTCAAGTGTCCTTCGAATGCTGATTTACGCGCTATTATGAATACTGATATTGATAAATATGTTGTTTGTTCACTTCATTCAAGGCTACGAAATAATGAAATGCCTATTTGTGCGAAGGTTAAAGCTGAATATATTGCAGCATATTGTATGAAATTCATAGAAGAAAAAAGTAAAGAGTCCTTGAAATAAATTATTTCATTGGATAAGCCAATTGTTGCTAAGGTGTTTAAAATTATATAAATATCGTGCTATTGTTTATGATAGTATACATTTCTAACAAAGAAATGGAGTTGAAAGATCCAAAAATTTGTTTAACAAGACTTTACACAGATGAAGATACTCGGAATACTGTTTCAGATATTCTATCCGAAAGTTTCGATGATGCTTTTGAAAATTTAATGAAAAACGGTCGAAATGTAAATTCACTTTTGGTAGAAACGGCAAAGAATCACCGTGAGAAAATTCGGGAGATGTTCATCGAGTATGGCTATGAAATGAAATCATTTGACGATTTGAAGAAAATGTTGGAATTTCTGAAAGTTTGGAATGAGATTGGCGAGGATGAGTGTGGTGACGGTCAATCTGTTGAACTATTATCTCAAAAATAATTTTGATAGTTAATATATAATACTTTTGAACCTTAATTAATTGTTAAATTCATTATGGCACTCAAGTATTATAATATTGACTATTCATTTTCAATTTTAATCTCATTTACATTTTCAGATTAATTTTAGAGTACTCCGAATGTCCAATTGTCATATTTTAGTAATTGCATACGGATTACTTTGAAAATAATTTAAACTAAATTTTGAGCGATTCTGTGTTTAATTTTTTCTGTTTAATTTAAATTGAACATTTAATACTCTAGATTTAGTTTAATGAAAAAATGAATAAATATCTTGTATACTATAATTGTGATAAAAAATTTAAAATTTTTAAATTATGAGTATTACATTGGTCTGATTGATATATTTAATCAATGACTATGTAATACTTTCGATTTGAACAATTTATATCTTCAATATTTTTAAAAATTGTAAATGTATTTAAATATAATTTTTGACTAAATAAAATTACTAATTTAATCAACCAACAATTTATATAATTTTATTCTAAAACTTTATAAACGTGCCAAAGCCAATCTAATTATAAGGTATAGTGTGTTGTGCCAGAGCCTTGCTAATGCTAATCTATAGAAGGTCTGTGCCAGAGCCTACTCAATGCTAAGAGATAGGGTGGCTGTGCCAGAACTAATAAAACATATCAACAGGTCTCCAAAATTGGCTCTGGACAGCATTTTTATACAAATTCTTGAATCTGAGCAACTAATTGATGGAAACGTATATTTCAAAGGCCATTTTTTGAACATTAGACACAATTATTTGAAAAAATTTCATAATGGTCAAATTTTAATTCTTCAGGAGAAAAAAAATTAATGGTCAAGTTTTACCGAATCATGATTTTTAAAATTATTGGAAATTGCAGCAAAACTCATTTTGCGTTTATGCTAACCATTTCCAAATTACTTGACATAAAGTTCTCAAAGACCTGTGCCACTGAGAACAATGTCTAGACATCAGAAAAAGTCTTCATTCATTGTTGCATGCGCGCGTGATTTTATGTAGTACATTCAGAACCCCATCTCATAAAAATGCTGTCCAGAGCCAATTTTGGGGACAAAAAGTCAATATGGGGTTATTTTCCTAAAACTTAAGACGAAGAAGTTTATACCAGGCTTAGACAATCACATGAATACCAAGTTCAGTTTTATAAAATAATTAGGTGTTTAAATTAATACATCTTAAACCAGGGTTGCATATCTCCCAGTCTCGTTAATCTCTTATATGTTATTATTTTCAAACAACTAAATTGATACTGGTCATAGCCTCTTACAGTGGCGGCTGATCTATTGATAAGCGATGACTTGAATCGACTATTCTATACAACAATAAGAACACACAAGAAATTAGATGTCCTGGTCAATAACGCAGGCATTTATATTGATCAAAACATCCTAGACAAAAACTTTACCCAGGGATTGGACCTGATATATGGGACAAACCTACGAGCTCATCCAAGAATGACTCAATTGGCAGCGCCATATTTGAATAAGACCAGGGGCAATATAATTTACATAGCTAGCTTTGTTGGATTTAAAGCGGTATAGTTTACCGAACATACTGTATCAGAGTATGAAAATGTGCTCCACATAAGTCCACATCAACTCATGTATCGCATTGGCCTATCGATACATTAGGCTATGATTGTAACTGCAAAACAAGTTTAGCTTAAATTGTATTAAAAATGAATCGAAATGTGATTTCTCTATAAAATAGAAAATATTTTATTATAAGTTTAAAAACAAAAAATTAACATGCTTATAAATAGAATAAGCACATCTTCAATCATTCTAAAACAATCTGACCCTAACCTATTTTTCTGGAACAATCATGGCCTTGTGTACCGACAGACCAGTATCACACATAAGTTGATGTGCACTTACGTGGAGCACATTTACACACATTTCGATACAATTTGACGAATGAATTGAATAATATATGAATTGAAAAATTGAATTAAAAAAACAAATATATATAACTCAATAGGATGATGCCGTACCCGGGTACGCCACTTTGAAGGCAGCTCTAATTATGTCTACGCAAACATTGGGCCTGGAACTGGCACCGAATGTAAGAGTCAATAGCATCAGGTGAACATACATTTTGATTTTGGGTCCAAAATAAATCAATCGTTTAATGAAACGTATAATTATAGTCCGGGTGTTACCATAGGAACCCTATTGTATAAGCCGAACGGTTTAACACCCGATGTCCAAGCAAAAGCGAAAAAATTGGAGCCACTGGCCAGGAATGAGATACCACTGGACGTGGCTAAAGGTGCTGTCTTCTTAGCCTCGTGTAACGCAGAATTTATAACCGGACATAATCTTGTCATCGATGGCGGCATAAATATGAATTTCCCCGGCAACAGTGACCTGTTTTGAGCCAGAACTCAATTGTTCAGAATATATGCCATTTTTCTTCAGCTAATGAACTGAATATAATTCGAACCAAATATTGAATAAAAGTTTATTTATTTATTCACAAAAATTATTTTAATTTCAACTCTTGTGTCAAAAGAGCATTTTCTGAATTGTAGTTGAGCATTTGGAGTTGACCCTGTATTAAGATTGCAAAAAATGAATAGTAGTTACAATTTGAACCAGGGTTCTATCTATTATGGTTTTCGAGTTAATTTATTCAGAAATTTTGAATTGCATAGAAAATTGTGCCAAAAGTTAGGTTTTCAAGCATCAATTTAACCCCCGACCCCCAAAACGAATCAATTTGAAATGTTCATGCTAAAATATGTGGATAATTTTTAAGCCGGAGACAGCATCTGAAAACATATAATGCATCTGAAAACCGTTCAGCCTAGACTTGCATATGAGTCTGGTGTCATCATTGAGAACAAAGAAGGGAGCGTTAGCATATCAACTCAAAAGCATGTTAACTTATAAAGGCACTTGGTGAAAAAGCATTGTTTGAACCATAAATATTCCATTTGAAACCGCATACATGAAATATTTTGAAAATTAACCTGCTAACTAAATATTTGAGGTGCTAACCCCTCTTTTGTTTGTCATAGTGACACCAGACTCATATGCTCGGCTAGGTCCAACGGTTTCCCTAGCTCGGTTAATAATTTATACTTGCTAGACTAAATTAATTGAACTGGCACAATTTAGAGCTTATTGCTCTCAAGCATAATGTTTTGTCGACCTATATTTAATATTATGGGTCATCAAGGCCTGGCAAGTAGTCCAATATCACCTGCAGTTATCTGTTCATTAACTTGTAATCTACCATGTTTAAGAAGAGAAAAATTCGCTGGTAACCCTCTTATGTTTGCGTTACCTACCTGGTCTTTTGCACTCGCTTCAAAGTACAGGTGTGGGTATTTTGCTTATTTCAAAAGTCAGGGAGTTTTGCTCATACCCCCTTGCATATCTTTACTACTGCAATTTTTAAGAAAGGTATAATCTAAGCATATGTTCAAACACTGCTTTAATATTCAATTTCGGTAATTATCAATAGAGTTGTCAAATCTAGTCTTTAACGAGCTTTGAATCAAATTATAAAAGTCATGTATTCATTCTTTTACCTTGCTCCTATTATATTATTATCAAGATCGTATTTTTGCACGGAAACAGCAGAAAAAAAGTTAAATGAGCCGAATGATTTCAAAACAAAAATAGATATTCAAGGTTTGCCGGATATTCTTTCAGATGATGAAAATTCCGTAAATGAGCAAGATCATATGATAGAAAAGCCTATTAAAGTGTGGAATGATTTCGATGCTGGAACAGATTTTCAACATTTGGATTTAATTCATTCAGATTATGAAGAGTCCAAAAAGGAGCAAGATCATATAAAAGGAAAGACCACTAAACAGTGGAATGGAACATATCATCAAAGTTATCAGGATATATATGAGCCGAACAGATTTGAAAAATTCAAATATGCCTACGATTTCACTGATAAAGTCGTTCTGATCACTGGCTCCAGTTCTGGTATCGGTGCAGAAATGGCCCGATTATTCTCATCCCTGGGCGCAAAAGTGGTTATCACTGGAAGAAATGTAACCAGATTGAACCAGGTGGCATATGATGTATATCGATTATCTCCGTATAAACTCAAGGTCTTTCTGATTACTTAATAGTTTTATGGATGTGCAAGGGGGGTAAAGACAAAATAACCCCTGTGTTTTGAAATTAGCCAGATTAACCCTTTATTTTATGGTGAGTGCTGGACACCCCTTTTGACTTTTAGCATCGAAAATGACAGATTTTCACAGAAATTTGGCTAAATTTAGCTCAAATTAAACAAAATTAAGGCTAATTTGTGTTTAATTTGATCGGAATTCGGCCAAAACACGACATTTTCGAATTCAAACGCCACTTACTCGGCCATTGTGGCGGCCATCTTGTCGACCATTTTTGCCAATCCTATACCATTCCACAAATTTGAGCAATAAATACGCCATTTTTACCCTGCTGTCTCGGCGGACCTTGCAAATTCCAAATATTTTAGTTTTCCAAACGACTAAACTGTTTCCGGTCATAGCCTCTTACAGTTGCGGCTGATTTGTTGATAAGCGATGACATGAATCGACTAATCTATACAACAATAAGAACACACAATAAATTAGATGTCCTGGTCAATAACGCAGGCATTTATTATGAGCAAAATATTCTAGACAAAAACTTTACCTATGGATTGGCCTTGTGTACCGACAGACCAGTGTCACACATAAGTTAATGTGGACTTACCTGGAGCACATTTACACACTTTTCGATACAGTTTGACGAATGAATTGATTAATATATGTATTGAAAAATTGAATTAAAAAAACAAATATATAACCCATAGGATGATGCCATACCCGGGTACGGCACTTTGAAGGCAGCTCTAATTATGGCGACGCAAACATTGGCCCTGGAACTGGCGCCGAATGTAAGAGTCAATAGCATCAGGTGAACATACATTTTGATTCTGGGTCCAAAATAAATCAATCATTTAATGAAACGTATAATTATAGTCCGGGTGTTGTCATCGGAACCCTATTGTATGGACCGAACGATATAACACCGAAAGACAAAGCAAGAGTGAAAAAATTGGCGCCACTGGCCAGGAATGAAGTACCACTGGACGTGGCTAAAGGTGCTGTCTTCTTAGCTTCGTGTAACGCAGAATTTATAACCGGACATAATCTTGTC
>JAQIWA010001403.1:0-18708 GCA_034693305.1 Eueremaeus valkanovi | reverse complement strand
CCGGGAACGCATTGGGTAGCTATTGTAATAGACAGAATGGGAATTGCCGAATATTTCGATCCGTATGGCCTGCCGCCATTATACGATGAATTTCTTGAATTTTTTATAAAACATTGTCCAGATGGTTTCTTATATAATCAAATCACACTGCAATGTGACACATGTATCACTTGTGGTGAATACTGTGTAACATATGTTCTCGCTCGCACTAATGGATCAAGTTATGCAGATTATGTTTCAATGTTTGGACCGGATCCGTATGCGAATGATATCATTATAAAGAATTTATATAAAAAACTTTCATAAAAAATAATTTTATTCAATTAAAATTTTACATGTATAATTTTAATAAAATGATTAAATTTAAATATTTTGAGTACACTTATTCGTTCATTAATCCGCGAGCCTGTCCGATCTGTCCAGGCACCCAGACAAATGAACGCGACTTATGGATTTCTTTTAAGCCAAGATCCGGATCCAGAAGTTGTTCCACGAGAGGTGCATGAACTCGCACTCGGAAATGAGGGACACGAAAATGAGTCAACACTTTCTTCGACAACAGCTTCTAATTTGCGCGAAGTGGTATCTTCTTCTGTTGATTCATCGTCTGAAAAGTCGCTTGATATAGCACTTCTGTCAGAAAGATCGTATTCCATATCGCTTGATTGATCTTTGTCGCGGAGTGCAAGTCCTTTTCGTTCTACCTTTTTATAATTCCGAGATAACTTAATCGCTTCTTCATTTTTAATTGAATACTGCTGAATTTGATTGTCTTCAATTAATATTATGTTGTATTCCGAATTTTTATGATAAATATAAAGTTTACGATTTCTATAAGTGAAGCGCACTGCTTTTGGCCCGTATGCAATTATATGAAGTAATTTTCTGAATTCAATTTCGTACAATGTAAGTCGCGTTTTGAATCCAGACCCAATTGACAGATCTCCAAAAATATATTGATTAATGTATTCCGAATCAATGTATATATGAAAAATATAGAATACTTTCATATGATTATGGCACTGAACACAGTCCGAAGCACGTTTTAGTACGCAATAATTTCCAATATCGATCATAATAGGTCGGCGCATTTTCGAAACTAAATAACTAATTATATAAACTTTCAGTTTTATACTTACACTAAGCCCGGCCCACATATTGGAAATCAAGACTCATCGCTTTCTCCATCGCTTTCTCGATCGCTTTCTTGTTCTCTTTCTCGTTCTCTTTCTAGACGCCACCAGTCTACTACGTATTTACAAGGATCAATATTATTTCTTTTAGTTAAATTGAAACTTAGCTTTTCATCTATATACTGCACTTTATAATCGCAATGTCGATGAAGATCAATAAATTCCTTGACTTTCGGCTTTTTCAAATCTGTAGCTAGAACGACAGGGTGCCTCCACGGCATATAATGTCCACAATAACGATAACCTCCATATTCAAACATATCGCAAATACGATTGTGTGATTTATGTCTAACTTCGTCGCAACGCTTCACATGATCTTCAAGATGATAATGGACATAATTTTCTATGTTATAATAACTTACCATTGAAGTTACGTCTGGGAAATGTTCATAAAGTCTTGGATCCTCTTTCTTCTCTTTTTGCATTCTTGTTTCAAAGTCATGATGTTTTTTTATTTTTGTATACCACTTATCAATGACACTTTTTGTTACATTGTTAATATTTGAACAGTCAGATCCATATAGTCGTTCGGGCCACTGAACGTCTGTATGAGTATTCGACTCGTCATACCATTTCCAATTTTTTGGAGCTTTTTCTTGTCCTTTTTCTATTAAGCGAAATTTCCACTGTTCCACCTTCTCAAATTCATAATAAAAGCCAATTTTATATAGTTTATTCAGATTGAATTTTCTCAGAAATGCAGGTTGGTTTTCCATGCTTACAATAGTTAAAATTAACGACACCAATGTTTTTATACCAATACTAAACTCTGCCCACATTTCTCTTGGCCTATTATATTCTTTCGTACAGTATTCCACGAGCCTTACCAGTTTGTTAAGGCCCTTGAAATACTGTACGATGACTAATTATGTTGGTCAGCTCTATAAGATTCTTACGGCTGGCGTTTTTCAAAATGCCATGGCATATTGAAAAAATTAATCCTATTCATGTCGTGCGACACCCAATCGGAGATTGATCCTAGAAGCGAGTTAAAACACTGCCCAAATTGATAGGCCACACCCCTGTTATGTCCAGTGAGTGTTGAGCAGCAGCTGTGCCTATGCCTATTCAATGCCTGTGCTCTATGTTTTTTAATTAGTTAATTAATTAGGGATGGGTAGTGGTTCATACATACTACTATTCAAAACATATAATTATTTTTTTACTACATTTTAACAATTCTATTGCACTTATCCATCAAATTAGTTATTCAGAAAAAATTCATTGATTAGACAAAAATAAAACATTTCTCAGACAGACTTAAAATTGCAGACTTAGACTACTTATGAAATCTGAATTTAAAATTCAAATTTCAGTATAGAGTGTATATCGTATTAAATTTGATCGCAAGCAGTATATTGTTTGAGCAAATATTAAATTAGTGATAGTCTGATAGAGTCGTTAATATTCATAGCATGAAAGAGTATTTTTTTCCAAAGTCGAGTCAGACGGGTAGAAAAACAGGCTTTATTCAAATGAAGCCATTTTTATGCAATTTCCTATTGAATTGGTGTCTCTTAACAGGTATTCATAATAATTGTTTAGTAAAATAGTTGGCATATTGTCTGATAGAAAGTGGCAATTATGGCAGCGCTGACACACTTGGATCTGCCTTTTCTTTCCGATATGTGGACACATTATAAAAGTGTGGAACAGTTTAACAGTTGCCCTGTTATTCAATGGGAAACACCAACAGAATCACTAAACAGTAGTCACAGAAAGAGAGAAAAAAAACGTTTTATGTATTCTATACTACAGTACAGTATAAACACTCCATTCTATTGTATGTAGTGTTGAATTGACTCTCAAAATATCGGTCTATATTTCTATATGTTTTTTAATAACACATTCAATGGACATATACTCTAAACTGTAATACTCTTCAAACTATACAAAAAAGATGAAATGTTCAGTCAGAACACATACGCAAACCTTTATGTATATAATATTTTTCTGGCCATTCGAGTGCCAAAAAAGTTTTTTTTTTCATTTATGCCATCATTTTTCGATTCTATACGCTTTCAATACTAGTTATACAGAAACAGACATTTGTGTTGATTTTTATTCTTCTCTCTCGTCTACAGTAATATATTTTTATAAGCAAATGGTTTACAAAAAGTCGATTTCATTTGAAGTGTGTTTGAAGTTTCATATAAACGGCATACGACTGGACGCGCGGATTCATTCATAATATAAAAACTTATATTTGTTTTATTATTTAACCACAAGAGTAGTAAAGCAGTGGTCGTTGAAAAGCGACTATAAAATAGAGTATACAATAAACAGACGAACAATATATTACAATTGAACTGAATTTCACTATTAGTCCATAGTTTATAGTGAATTATATGGTTTAGTGGTGCTGGCAGTGGACTGGCTCTCTATTGTGCTCCATATGCACTCTACTCTGGACTGTATCTGTCGATCGGCACAGAGATGGTCATCAAATTCATTTTTCTGACAGATATTGCTTTTTATATAATTTGGTTGATTTTTATTTTATTATATCAAATAAATTCATATTATATACTCTATTATAGCTTTTACTACTCATATATTCCCAGAACAATAAGAAAAGATGTTTTGTGCTGCACATGTAGTAGAAGAATAAGAACAACGATGAGAGAGAACTGAAATAAAATATTCGCTTTCTATCGGTTCATAACATTCAAGACTTACTGCATATGAGAAATGAATGTATTTCTGAGTAATCTTATGAATGTATGCGACGGTTAAACCATAAAACCATTTGATACATGCCTTTCCATAACAATGAACGACTTCATTAGCACACATAAACTTTTATACATCTAATTATCAAAAATGGCCCAGAGCTTTGTTTCTGCCTTTTCTCTCCCATCTCTTTCACTGCCATTCCCTCTGATCTTATTTATATTTTATTCTCCGCTATATATATACGATATTTCACTGCAAACTAAACAGACTTTTAATCGATAGTTATATAACTTTTAATTTTTGTTTTGTTTGTTTGACTCAAATGTTTTCCCGAAATTACATGAAATACATGTAATACTGATCTTTTGAATTAGTCATTAAAACACACAAACATTTGTGTTTTAATGTTATTTCGCCTCAAATTTCTTATAATTTCAGTTAATAATGTAAATCAAAAGTCTCTATAGAGTGGGAAATGGAGAAAAAAGCTGATGTTTTCATAATAATTATCAATGTTAAACAATGAATTAATGTTTGGCATTGAAATGGTGAACAAAAGGGATAAATGTCAGTCAAAAATATTATGTGATTCTCCCCTCTCTTTACAGAGTATTTGATGGAAAAGTAATATTAATTAATGTCTGACTCTATTTGTGTCTAACTATAACTTCATAATCGTTTTGTTCACTTTATTCATGCTATTCATTGGGCCCACACTTTCCCAACACTTTTGCCTATCCTTTCATAACATTTGATGTCTTTATTATTATTGCAATTTATGTGTATTATTAGTATTAGTATTATTACTATTATTTGTAGATAACATGTAATATAATTGTTTGCATTCTCTCTTACTGTCCGTTAGGCTCAGAGGCCAAATGTCATGCAAGTAGTGGAGTAATGTATGGACGTCTTGTAACTCAAGATCAAATGGTGGCATTGGCTGCACAACAAGGATCTACTACTACACAGAAGAGTGGTGTAGTAGTTGGGAGCGATTTATCGTCGGCGCTGACCAGCACAGGCAGTACGACGACCCGAATCACATCATTCAAATTTCGTGAGCCTAACAGCGCTCCGTTGCGTAAACTGAGTGTTGATCTCATTAAGACCTACAAACACATTAACGAAGTAAGCGTTTCAACCATTTATTGCAAACCTTTTCTTTGTTTTCTTTTGCAAACAATTCAATGAAAGCATTATTATATCGAAAGTAAAACTATTTCTCAATTCTATACTGAAGTGTAGTCTAATTGCAAATATAACACCGAAAGGTATGACTGCTATTCGCGTTCAACCAATTTATTGCTAACTTTTGCATTCATATACAGAGAGTACTGACAGTTGACAGACATTTGAATATTCTTATGCTATGCAACAAATTTTTAGCCAAAAATTCTCTCCCTTTCCCTATCTCTTAAGAACTCTATAAAAGCATATAATTAAAGTGCTCTTAAAATAATTATCACAACTTTTTTGGCTAATTTAAAGTGGGCTGAGTTTGTCTCTATCTGTCTCTGTGAGAGATGTGTAGTTCAGAGACATTTCTGACAGATTTTGTTTGAATTTTGCTGTAAACGACTTGAATGCCAGCTCTTTCATAGAAAAGTAGAATTCCTTTCCTATGCTATGAAAGCGTTGAATTTGGGCGACGTTTGAAATGCTATGAAATGCTTGTTTGACAATATTCTAGTCAGTCGTACAGTCAGTACAGTCGTATCGCTTTTTATTATTTAATGTGGTTTTTAGTTAAAGAACAAAATTATTGGAAACTATCAGACCGTGAAGTTTAGACTCACTTCCATTATATGACTTCAATGCTATATAACAAATATTTCTCTATATATTCTTTTCTCTCCACTCTTATAGCCAGTCAGAGATTCAGATATATTATAGTTTTTTTGCTAAAAGTATATATATTTTTGGTTTAGAATCCAATTATTTAGTGAATGAAATCAAAAGAATTCATTGCTCTCTCTCTCTCAGCTCTCTGTGCACTCATATTCTTAGTACACTATATGTCTCTCAAATGTTATCGATATTTAGTCTTTGCTCTCATTCTGTGAATGTTTTTCTACTTTTTTTTCTCCTTTTACTTCACTTCGAGAGCACAGGACTCGAAACCCCAAAGAAATATTGAGCCGAGAATTTCGTTTGCGATTAGTTTTATTTTGTTTTTATACTTATTTTCTCTATATTTCGCACTCTTTTCCTAACCCTTAGCCAAAAAACTTTTTTTCTTGCGATTATTTTTTCTTTTTATTTATTTTTTGTTTTTCTTTTCGCTGCACTTCTTCTCTCATCAGTTATATTGTCTTTAATTCTTGCGGTTCTTTAACTCTCTTTTCTCTCATATTATATATGGAATCGACGATAGATTGAAAGTGAGAATTACTTTTACTCTGACGCCTAAAACATAGAGCCCAGGCCTGGGAGGCGGTGCCAGTGCCAGGAAATCTCTTATTTTCATTTCGATATAACTTATATTCGATTCGATTTATGGGATGAGAGTTGACCTCAATCTAAGCGGCGCTCAATCCTTCTCTAACCGTATGCTTGACTAACATCACAACCATTTTTCTCTTTCTTACTCCACATCTCCAGACTCTGTCTCACTATCTCTCACTTCTTCGCCCATTTTGTCTATCATTTCAAGTCTTGTGACTATTTTCTCATTCGGTTTTTCATCTCATTCTGCAACACATAAGACAAGAAGAGGTGCTTTCCTCCATATATAACGCTTGTGCTCTTCCACTGCCGTTCCCCACAATTGCAAAGCCAACACATTTGTATTGCTTTCCCCCCAATTCTCAGGCAAAAAGTGAAAGCTTAGCAAAAAATTACACAAAGCTTTGACTACACCAGAGCTAACACTAACACATCTACTGCTATATAACCCAAGTATAAAGACAGCTAAAAGTTCTCTTCGTTTCCAACATTCAACCTATTGCTAGCACTTGGAGTGAAAAAATCAATATAACAAGAACTCTGTCTCTCCCCTCCCTCTCTCTCCCATTGACTCATATTCGCTCCCATTCCCTCTCATCTAAACTAATTTCTTCTACACGTTGTTTAATATTTACTTACTATTAGTCTTAAAGATTATATTATACTTATTATTATTATTATTACTTTCATCTTAACTATTGGCTCACTTTTCAAAGCACTACTAATAGTTAAACTAATACTACAGTTGTGTTAGTGTTAGTGCAACACAAAAAAGAAAGAAAGAAATAGTTTTATTATTCGAGTTGTTCGTACAGTGCGGACAAATGAGTGGCACATATATTATTAAAAGTCTTATTCATTTGCCGGTTCATACCATCCAATTGATTGAGGATTTTGTCTCCATTTTTCACCTTAAGGTGTATTACGCAAAGAAGAAACGACGGGCCCAGCAGACCCAGGGAGAGGACAACGCGTCCCACAAGAAGGAGCGCAAGCTGTATAACGACGGCTACGACGACGATAATCACGACTACATTATACGAAACGGAGAAAAATTCTTTGAACGCTATGAAATAGACTCACTCATCGGAAAGGGTTCCTTTGGACAAGTGGTCAAAGCCTATGACCACGACGACCAGTGTCATGTTGCCATCAAGATCATCAAGAACAAAAAACCGTTCCTAAACCAGGCTCAGATTGAAGTCAAACTCCTAGAACTTATGAATAACCACGAGTCCAATGGAACCTCATATTCCATCGGAAAGGACAAAATCGGTGAGTCTTGCCATCACTTGTTGGTCTCAACTCATTTCAATCAGTTTTTGTTGACTTTATATAACATTCTGACTATTATTTTGTTCCTAATTCTGATACAAATCTATTTATTTGGTTACGAAAACAACAGTGAAATTGAAGGGTCACTTCATGTGGAGGAACCACTTATGCCTAGTCTTCGAGCTGTTATCCTATAACTTATACGACTTGCTCCGAAACACTAACTTTCGTGGCGTTTCACTTAACCTGACGCGAAAGTTCGCGCAACAGATGTGTACGGCTCTGATGTTCCTCTCGAACCCCGAACTGTCGATAATACACTGCGACCTTAAGCCCGAAAATATACTGCTCTGCAGTCCCAAACGAAGTGCCATCAAAATTGTCGACTTTGGTAGCAGTTGTCAACTCGGAAAGAGGGTAACCATTGCTCACAAATCTATTATTTATTTGGTTTTTGAAACTTTTTTTTTATAATTTTGTTCACAATTTTCATTGGATTTCTTATATAAGTTATAGTAATAACAGTAATAATAATAATAATACTTATATACAGAATATTTCATACACTCCTATCCGTCATATTTTGACGTTTCGATCGATATATGTCTATAGAAATAGAGTCAGAAATTGTGTAAAAAAGCGGTCTTTTCTTTAGCGAACATAATATTGTATTTGAAGTCATTCTGTATTATAATTATTGTTTGAAAACTGTATTTATTATATACTTATGTATTATATTATATTACATGACATTATGATAACGTGATTATAATCGGATCGGTATGTTGTGCACAGATCTACCAATACATTCAGAGCCGATTCTATCGATCTCCAGAAGTGCTGTTAGGCATTCCGTACGACATGGCAATAGACATGTGGTCACTGGGCTGTATACTTGTTGAGATGCATACGGGAGAACCGTTGTTCAGTGGCGCCAATGAAGTCGATCAGATGAATAAAATAGTGGAAGTGCTGGGAATGCCTCCCAAACCTATCGCAGATCAGGCACATAAAGCCCGCAAATACTTTGATAAACTGCCCGACGGAACCAATGTTCTCAAGAAGACTAAAGACGGCAAAAAAGTATGTCTTTCTCTCTAACTATTACTACAAAAGTATTTGATAACAATCTGATGCTTACCTGTAATGCCTTCCATAAGACAAACACATCAATGATAGCCTACACTGTCTTACATAAGATTACTAACGGGTAGTTCAGAGGAAATCCAGGATAAGAGCCCTTATATTCATAGAGAAAAACATGTTTTCCATAGCTTTTGCTTTTGATTAACAATTTTCACATCAATTGATTTGTTTGATTCGCTAATAAAAAGATTCAATGATTGTGTGACTACTTGTTTGAATGTAATCTCAATCCAGAATTGTCTCCGATTGGTCTAAAACTCTTATAATTAGATCCGATTTATCGTATTATTTGATATGAGAATCAAATGATACGCTTTCATAGCTTTTGATGCAATTTTGCTTTTGATTCCATATTTGTCGACATTGTATCGCAGGTCAAATGAACTGAAGCGTCGATACACTGACACAAATACAAGACTTAAATCCCATACAAAATAATTTACTATTTATTGCTTTCTCTTATTGTCCGTACAGTACAAACCTCCCTCAGCCAGGAAACTCGCAGATATACTGGGAGTAGAGCTAGGTGGCCCGGGCGGTCGTCGACTGGGAGAGCCGGGCCATGCGGTGTCAGACTATCTGAAGTTCAAAGATCTCATCCTTCGAATGCTTGACTATAACCCCAAAACCCGTATTACTCCGCATAACGCTCTTCAGCACAGCTTCTTTCGGCGCACGACTGACGGAAGTACAAACACCAGCAACAGTACGAGTACGAGTCCCGCCATCGAACAGGGCTTACTGAGTCCCAGTGCAATGGGCTGTGCCGGTCAATGTCCACCTGAATGTAAGTACTGATGGCTTTTATAGAGTTATAATTCGGTTATAAATCGAAAGCAGAGCTCAAACACTGAACCGAAATACTGTTGACTATAAGCGCAGACACTAATAGTTGACTATATTTTCCTATCGATCGGTTAGTGTCGAACATCAGAGCTCATTCAGATCCGACTCATCAGCATTTTGGTCACTCACTGCACGGACATCACCTGCAGAACAGTTACACACAAACCGGATCTTTTCATGTCATTAGCGATGGCTTAATGACTAACAACAGTTCGACTCTTAACTCAAGCCTTCATCATATGGTCTGCTCGTCAGCCATGGACTGCGAGAGTCCAGTGACCAGTACTACAGGCGTTGAACTGACGCTGAATTCATTTAAGTCCGCGCGGTTCGCATCGAAGGCATGGGCGCCGATCACACCATCGAACCCACTGACCTCCCCGCCCAATTCGCTGACGTCGCCCACACTGTATCATCACTCGACACATCACATGCGACTCAATAACAACGTAAGCCATGCGAACGGCAACGGCTCCAATAGTCAGCACTCGCATCATTCGAGAGCCGGACCCGCTTCGCAACCGTTCAGACAGAATCGACAGCACCTGAACCACACCACACAACACATACCACAGCATACATCGTCTTCAACGGCCACCGCATCGGCCGTTAAATCCATTCAACAGTTACCGCACTCGACGGCCAGTCTTCAAGTGGCGGCCATATCGTCGTCGTGTCCGTCTGGGGCGAGCACTGGTGCGCACAACCAGTCCTCGTCTATAGCATTGGACGCATTGTCGCAATCACTACAGAAATCGAGTTCAATGACATCTCCCGGTTCTTCGGGCTCTTCATCAGACTTCTCAGTGCCAATGGACACGAGTGCCGGTGTAATGATGCCGGCCTTCATTCAGCCCAATCCACCCAACTTTCAAAACATGGCCTCATTTCAGCCGTTGTCGTATTCATCGAGTGGTCAGTCGTTATTCATGGGAACTGGCTTTCAGCTCAACTCAACACCGAATGCATCGACCAGTGCGGGCGGCGGCCATGTATTCAATCAGGTGCCGCACCCAAGTCTGCCCAGTCCTGCGGTCACATCATCGACGTTAGGCCAACAAAGACAGGCAAACAGTTTAGTGGAATCAGTACTGAAACGATCGAAACAGAGCTATAACTCGGAGGAGACGGACAGAGACAGAGACAGAGACGAGTCGTCGCCTATGATTCACGACTCGATCCTTAGTGGACAGCACTCTATATCTCGACCACAACATTGACTATAGTGTCAATTAGTAGGTCTTTATTCTAATTAAGGGGTGATTTATATTACTTGATATCAGATATCATATTATAATTACTATTAATTTATTATTAATATTATTATTATTATTATTATTATTGAGATTAAGACTAAATAATACAAAACTAAAGTTTAAATTAAATTAATTATAATATTATTGCTGACTGTCTTATAGGCTTTGTTGTGATTTTTTCATTATAGCTGTTGTCTAACATTTATATGAAAAAACGTTTTCAGAATATTTAGGAGAAAATTAAGATAAAGTTTCCTTTTTTTGCGTTTTTTTATTCATTAAATTATAAGTTTTTGCGCTTTTTGTGTAAATATAATAATAATATTCTAAATACTATTCACTCATATATTCATTCTTTCATTCATTCATTGATGATATTTGGCGTTCAAATCATTTCGCAAAAAATTAAATTAAAAAAGAGTATAAAAAATGCGATAAAATAATTGTTTTGTTTGTTTTACATGTTTTGCACCGACACATGAAATGAAGTGATTCCAAAAATATGACTATTGATCAGTGAATATAATCCATTTTAATCATACATTACATTAATTATCATAATTTATAAATGAAATGAATGAAACGAGTGCTCAAATATATATAAATATTATAATACGATATATATTATCAATAATTTAAGTAAAAATATAATGAATTTCTTGTAAAATACTGTTTAAAACAAAAAATAATAATACTTTTTAATAGTGTCTCCTATAATATGAGAGGATTTTTCTTGTTTTTACATTAATTTGTTTTTTATGGAAAAGTTTTTTGAATGAAATTTTTTATGAAATATAAGTGTATAAAGTGTTTACTGTTTAGGAATAAATGAGAAGCGAAACCAAAGCAAGAATTGTTTAGATAAACAATATATAAGGAAAAAAAACTTTTGCTTATTATTACAAATTGTATTACAAAATAAGAAAAACAAACTAATCATTCATTCCTCTCATTGAACCGAAATTATTTCGCATTAAATTACTTCGTTTTTTGATTAACTATTTATATTTGAGAAGAAAATTAGAGTATTTTAATGTTAAATCAAATTTTTTGGCACTTTATTACTCTATTATTAGTGTAATTATTATTATTATTATTAATATTATTATTGAATACTTTGTTTCCGAAGAATAGTTTTACAGAACACCATTGGATGGATAAATATTTAAACTAAAATATATGTAAAACAAATATATTTACATATATTTTAAATTTTCGTATATTTTATTATATATTTGAATCAAATTTTTTTGCGAAAGTATAAGAAAAATTAAATTTTAATTGTCTTTTATTATACATTAAAGCCATTTGAAAAATGGTATTGATTTTTGATTTTTAATAAATATTTACAAAATTCTAATCCGGAATAAAAAAAAATGATTTAATTATAAGGAATTATGTTTTTATTGATTAAGGAATTAAATTGAAAAATGAATTTTTAAATATTATACATAAATAAACTTATTATCAAAATATAGTTTGGAATTAAATATAAGTTATTTATTAACTGAATAAAAGACGAATTGCTTTCTCCATTTTAATGGTGTTCGGGGTATAAAATGATTAAATGCTGGCAATTAAAGCCAATTTTGTTGTGTGTATTGGTATTGATGAGAGAAAAATAATATTAATAATAATATAATGAGAATAAGAATTATGTGTTTTTCTATTCTATAAGACTATTCATATGATATGAATTCATATTTGAATGAATAAGAGTGTGAAGAATATAACAGAATATAACGGAATATAACGGAATATAACAGTTATATTAAATTATATACTCTATTATTATTTGTGTCCAACGACTTGTTTTTCTCTCTTTTATATAATTATTTTCATTTTGTTTTCTCTATTTCTTTATAACTTTTTTTTCCTTTCTTTCCTTTCTTATGCTTTGCTCTTCTCTTCTCTATTATTCTTATTCTTCTCTATTATAAGGGAAGGAATAAATGCGATAATAATTAATCTTTTTTATTGGGTCTCAAAAATAGAACTACTCTTTAGAGTAGACCACAAACTATCTATCGATTGAAACTTTTCTCTCTATATCTCTCTCTGTATAGCATTCTATTGTATTTATTATCCGTTTTTATAACACAATCAGCATTAAAAGGCAGTCATTATGTATTTATTGTACTCTCTTTCCTCCTTTTCCTCCCTTTCCTTCTCTTTTTCTAACTCTTCTCTCAAACAATTCATTCATTCATTCAAATAATGTTAAGTTTTTTTTGTCTAAAAGAATAAAAGTTTTTAAAAAAAACTAAAAAAATAAAACTTTCTGTCAAAACAAGAAAAAACGTTTGAATTTATAAAATCAATATTTTTGGGGAATAAGTGACTATATTATTGATAAATACTGTAATAATCATTGAATAAATTTGTTTACTATATATTATATATAAATAAGAAAATAATAATATATATAAATAGAAAGAAAGTCTAAAAGATTTAAAATACAATTCAAATATAGAGCTAAATGTAATTCATTGTGTAATTTATAACAAACTGAATATATCATAAGATCACCCGTCACACATTCACATACACACTCTCTATAACTATCTTTTCTCTATTATCTATCTATTGATACAAAACATTTAATTCATTGATAAGAAAATACATTAATTATTATACAAATAAAACAAAAAACACCAAAACTTTTACACAAACTTATTGTTAATTGAATTATAAGTGAAATAAAATTTGGAAATAAAAGTTTCAATGCTTTCATTGCTTACTATATTATATTAATACGAGTTATAATTGTCTCCAAATAATCATCAGTTGATACAGTACTGACTTCAATAACTGTTGAGGTATTGCATTAATAGCTGATAAAATATCAGCCAATTTAACCAATAATCCACTCATAAGTTCATAATTATTATTATTATTAACTATTTTTAAAAGTAATCTTTGTTAATGCGGTCAGTGCTTGCTTATGGTTCGGATGCAATTGGCCTGGAGACTATTATCAAAGATAATCCAATACGTTGATCCAGATCCGATTGAACAAAATATTATAAAGCTAAGCCCACGAGTGACCCAATGAGCTCACAAGTTAAGGATAGGTTGGATATACTGTATAATCAAATGTATTGATATATAAAATACTAAATATTAGCAGAATTTTAAAGAAAATTCAGTGAATGGAAGAACTTATGGATAATAACACAGATTGAGGCCAATAATGTCTAACAAGTTTAGTTCAGGTTAGAAAGAGCAGGGGTGGGCAAGGTCACACTGCTCCATTAGCTATACTTTGCGACAGCACATATTTATTGTAAAATTCTGCACAAGTACTGTCATTTTGCAACTATCGGTATTATAGGATCATGAACTGAGCTTGATAATCTAATTAAAGGATTTGTCAATAAAATATCGAATGTTTGTGTTCACAAAAACAATGAGTTTGTGTACAAAAACCCGAAATAATGGTCGCATAAACCGCTATAACATTAGTCATCAGAATTCAAGCCAACCAACAGTTTATGTATTTTGAGTGCAATTATTTGACTTTTTTTTCCTTATTTTTCTTATTCTTCCACTACTTCTATACAAACCCTTATTATTGTATTCTCTGATGTCTTCTCAATCATTCGGCAATTTTTTCGCTAAATTACTAAAAAATTTTCTCAAACAGTATATAAGTGGAGACAAACAGAGAGAGAGAGAAAGCAGAGGAGAAGAAGAGTGAGAATCATCTGTGCTGTGAATGTGTGTTCAATGTGTGCTAACTGTGTGCTCAATGGGAGCGCTCTTTCTTCATATGCGATGTCTTTCTATTCTCATTAAAATAAATGGCGAAATGAACTCAAATGTTGTCAGTAATAAATGAGCCTAACATTAATCAATGACAGTTAGCGCTCGATTACCGCTCAAATAATTTAGGGAAACAAAAAAAAGTCAACTTTTGTTTCTTATTCTCTTTCTCTGACTCTCTGTCCGCCTCTATATATATACTAACTTATGGCTGAAAATAATTGAAACCAATATTTAATACATTCAGAGCTAATAATAACTTAATTCCCGAAAACGGAATCACAGAATAAACGACTGAAAAGAATATTATATAAGAATTGAGTTCATTGTGTGCTTCAGTTTAGGCAACGAATCTGTTTCTCTGCACAGAGACTACAAATTAATTATTAATTCAACTCTAGATATATAGACATTTTAGTCGACTTTACTTAACATAATTATATTCGCGATCTATTCGTCAAAACAATTCCTTTTTGCTGAAAGTTTTCAATATTTGAGTTCAGGTTATTTTTGAGCGCATTTTAAAATTCAGAAATTTTTTTATTTTTTGATTTGGAATCGAATTTAGTTATAATTATGATTAATGTTATTAATTGTGAATACAATACAAATCGATTGATTCAAATCTGTCATTGATTTGCTGGATATGAATATCAGAAATGATTTCTTTTTAGAATTGCATTCAATTTGTGTACAAAAACATAACAAATACTGAATTGCATTATATTTACAGTGATTTGAGTGCTTTATATGCGATAGAAGTTTATAAATATTGTTATAATAAATAAATATTTTTCATTAAAAAACCCGAAATTAAAGCCAATAATTCGAAAGTCTATTAAAAATATTGTATTTATTCTGAAATTCATTATAGATTTTGTAGAAAACTATTCGTTATATTTGTAATTAAATTATACGAAGACTTGAAACAAAAATTTTCAGTTTTATTATTAATCGTTTCTATTATTTAAAAAAATTATATTTTTATCTAATTTTTGACAACAAAAACCAAAAATTCACTAATTATTAGAAAAAGTTATAATTAATAAATGTATTGAAAAACAAAGAAAAATATTGATTATAATTATCCAAAAGTAGTTTCAGTTCAGAGCATATCTATAATTAGTGTGAATTATATTTTTAAAAAGCGTTCAAAAACTTCAATAATCGGCTAAATCTAACCGAAAGATAAAAATTAAAAAACAATTTAAAAAAAAGTAAAGATAAGAGAAATCAAAGAAAAAATAATTAATAAAAACAGAACTGAATATAACTGATAAGAATTGATTGAAAAGTTTAAAACATTAGTGAAAATCAAAATATAAAACCGAATCCAAAACAGAAAACGAAAAACTAAAACAATATTCGGAAACAAAACATACTTTTGAATAAAAATGATTAATATTTATATCTGTTTTCAAATTATTAATTAATAGAGAAAAACATAAAAATCTAAAAAAAAGAAATCAACTTAATGTTGAGGATAAGCAGGGGGTCTGTGGGTCTGTATATAGCCATAACATCTCATATAAAAGCCATGATTTGGCAAACTTTGAGTTTATTGAAGAAACTTAGGCTCACTTTTGGACCCTTCCTCTGGTTCTGGTATAATGACTGCCATTTAATGCTCATAAGTGGCTGACCTGGTTATCCCTATTATATAATTAGTTCTTATTTTTGAGCAAACATTTGGTATTAAAAAAGTTATTTTTGTTGAAATAAATTGATTTCAAATAATTTAATTAAAATCTAAATTCTTATTAAGAATTCAATTAATATTTGTTTGACTTTTGGTTTCAATTCTTTAATAGTTTAGTGAAAACAGAAAAACCAAAAACTTATTCGTATTTTGTGCTGAGATTTAATTAATGAGTGAATAAAATATTATTTGAATTCAAATACGAATTGAATTCAAATTAATATTAAAATGTAATTAAACTAAAGTCCGGACAGACTATCGAAGCGAACCCAACACTTATGTCTGGCCAACGGCTCGTATGCAGTAATGGCTTAAAAAAATTAAAACAATTAATAATTGGAAATAAATAATAAAAAGTTGAGAAAAATTATGATTAAATCGAAAGTATTTATCGTTAGAAATATCGACGACGTCTTCGTTTGCTTGACTTCTTTGTCTTCGGAACCGCCTTCTGATTACCACTTGTTCTCTCCTTTTCGTTGGCGACTATAGGCGTCACTTCTTGTGCACTCAGATCAGGACTCAGACCAATGCCGCTGTCATTGCCATCCAATTGAAGCCGTTTTCGCAGCGAAACTCTTCGCGGAGACAATGGCGTCGCAGAGGATAATGCCTTCGACGGCGTTAACCGCAACTTAGATGGCGTTCGCGTCGGGGTCTTCGTTGGCGTCTTCTTCGGTGTCCGCAGAAAGTAGTCGTGATTTTGGTCCGAATGTAAGGCCGACTGAGAGTGCGATTCAGTGGCCGTCGAGTCGATGGCTGAGCTGTGGCTTGACTTCCGCGGCGATCGTCTTAACGGCAATTGCCATACTTTGGGTGTCTTTTTGCGGCCTCTCTTTCGGATCACCTCTTCGTCCGGATTCAGTGAATTGGTTTCAGACATAATGTTCAGAATATTAACGCTATTTGTGGTTATGATTGTCCGGTCTTTGGGAACAAACAGACAATTCGGCCGTTAATTGAAAACAATTAAACAAAAGAATCGATCGATTAATGGCAACAAGTCTTCAGTCATTGTCTTGTCATTCATACCATAGATGTTGTCCATTATCTCAGTTTCATTGGTGGCGTTGAGGTTCCCGAAGACCAGTCGGTTCTCGGCTTGAAATCGAGACATAATTTGCAAACAATTCAAATGAAATGAAAAAACTATTGATTTTCCTATTATTTTGGTTTTGAATCAAAACTTGTTTTCATTTGAGACCAGTTTTGGGTCTATTTTATGAACAAAACTGTTATTAAAACTGATTTAAAAACTAAATTAAAACTAATTAATAAAATGAGAGCAAAAACATTGATTGAATGGTAGGACAGATGTACTGATAGGCCAGTAATCAGTTGGCGCTCAACCCATCCATCCATTGATTGTTTGGCCATTATTTACAAAATGCGCCCAAATTTTTGTCTGCTATTCATACGACCCATAAATAACGGCTCAACTATTGGACTGGCATTGAGTGTGAGTTCAATATTGAATGCGCTTTAGGTTTGCAAACGAGTGAACGTTATTTACAGTCTTATGAATACTAATGAAAATGCCTTATATTAGAGGGAATTACTGTACAATTGCTATACATTTGAGTATAGTTTTCATCACAAATCACTTTACATTATCTCTAAATTGTTTTCAAAACTTTTTGGTTTCAAAATTCTTTGCATTCTTTAGAGTAAATCATTTAATTCTTTCTGTTGTATAATCATTGTACTGCCGGTGCCTTTTCTTAAATGGATTTAGTCATTTTGTTCTTGGTCTTTTTTTATTCATTTTCTTAACCCCCTTGTCCTTTAGGGCTGATTGTAAGACAGGCTAAAGCAGTCATTTATGTTTGGGTTAAATAGATTTTTGGTTAGTTTTCAAACCGTTTATATATTGATAACTTTTATATGACATTCAGTGGAGAACTTGAGAGTAATCACACTTTTTATCTGAACTCACGTTCAGTTTTATTCTTTAGTTTAGATCCAGTTTTTGTGCAAACATTCTATAAAACAGTTTAATTGAATGGAATTTTCATCCATTAATCCTGAGTTGTATTTCTTAACATTAAAACTAATCTCAGAAATCATCTTAAAAATGAGCAGATATGCAGACCCGGGATAGTGACAAAATATCTGCACGAGTCATTATGGTTATAAACTAGCTAGATCAGTTTGGTTTTGACCTTTCATATGAATTATCTATCACTAATATCATCTGAAACATACAGTACTTCCGCATCTCTGACCCATTAGATTCATAACCAGTAATGAATTTGCGATCATTTCTCAGCTTTTATTTCATTGAGAAAATAAAAAATAATAAAAGTATTCATAAAAATCAATACATTATAAGTAAACAAAGAAATAATATTCAAGGAAATGATATACACTGAGGAGGAGCTGAAGCTATATTGTGCTTAGCGTT
>JAQIWA010001402.1:0-18720 GCA_034693305.1 Eueremaeus valkanovi | reverse complement strand
GAGAGCGAGGGAGAGTGAGTGAGAGAGAGTGAGAGGGAGAGAGAGGGAGAGTGAGTGACTGAGAGAGAGAGAGAGAGCTAACTAACCATATGAATGGAAACTTTCATATCTTTAGCTCTACTTAAACTGTGCAGTACAAACAATACAGTATTAATTAACTGATCCTGGTACATTGCCAGAATGTAGAGTTTATTTGCAAATCGGTTCAATACAATACTGCTGTGAATAAAGTCAATAACTGTTTGATTTGCAATACAATTAGCAAACAGTCCCTCAGATCCTAAACATTCATATTTTCATACATTGTTTGCACTGATTGTACAGATGTTTAGAAAACATTGTTTTCATTCAAATTGAATCCAAAATGTCATCAAATAATTGATTGAATAATCTCTTGAATCACACGAATAGTGTCAAACATAGAGTGGAATACCATTCGGTCAGTCGATCCAAATGCCGGCCGATTTGTACCGTTTGGCCGAGGGTTGGCTGGAGCTGGAGTCTGACCCGGGTCTGTTCACTCTTCTGCTGGAGGACTTCGGCTGCAAAGGCATACAAGTGGAGGAGATCTACGACTTGGCCAAACCCATTGAGGGAACGGTATTCGGATTCATATTCCTCTTCAAATGGGTTGAAGAACGAAGAGGTCGATGGCGTATGAGGGCTGACCAGAACGGGTCGGGCATTGGCTCTCAAACCGGAGACTTCATTGAAAACGAATCGGTGGTAAACGAGTTGTTCTTCGCTCAGCAAATGGTTCCCAACTCCTGTGCCACTCATGCCTTGCTATCAGTGCTACTCAATTGCCCTCACATTCAATTGGGATCTGTTTTACAGAGATTTCAGGTTTTGTTCACTCAATCGATAAATGCCTTTAATTTCGGATTTATTTTCAATTTTAATGTTTTTATTGCAATCTCTCTATCGATCGGACAGTCGGACACGAAATGCATGAGTCCTGAGAACAAGGGCTATGCGATTGGCAACAGTCCAGAGCTGGCCAGAGCTCACAACTCTCATGCGGCCCCTTCTCATGAGGTGTCGATAGAGAACAAGTTCAGCACTGCCTCCCGACCGGCCAACGTGTCGGCCACTCAGCGCTCGTCGGGTTTGGATGCGTTCCACTTCGCGTCTTATGTGCCCATCAATGGACGGCTCATCGAATTGGATGGTCTGAAGCGCTTCCCTATAGATCACGGGTCCATTGAAGACGAGTATTGGACTGAAAAGTTTCGGAAAGTTATTCGACAACGACTGGAACGGGAGACACAACCGTCAGAAGGGAATGACATCCGGTATAACCTGATGGCTGTCGTTCCCGACAAACGCGTCAATTATTTAAATAAACTCAATATTTTGAAGACTAATCGACACATCGTTTTGGAAGCACTTCAAGAGATAACACGTCCGACACGACTGCCGACTCCACTCGATTACCACAATTACTCCAAATATCCGGCCATTAGAGTCAAACCTCAGGAAGAGTTCATGGAATCGACCAAAACTGATGACAACAACAATACCAATAATAATGAAACAAATGATGGACAGAATCCAGAAAACGAAGTGCGAGAACCGTTGACTATATCTATAGCCGAAGAGAGCGTTCGAAGCGATTTACGACTTCCGCTCTCCATTCAGACCTCTATATCTCCGACTCCGAGCTCTTCCTCGAGCACAGACACCTCATCAGAGATCGGTTCTGCGTTTAATTCACCCAATAATACGAGTTGTGATAACACAGACGAACGCATAAACCAAATGATTGTCTGCAAACTATTCAATCGTAAGCCCAGACCCGAATCCATGGCAACCACTCGTAATGAGCACTCGTCTCCGTCGCCATCCAGTCTGTCCTCACCAGCACTCACGCCATCCATAACTTGTAGACAAAGTCAATCGACTCCATCGCCATCCGTGTCCTCGTCCTCCCGATCCAGTACCCCATCCAAGGCGTTCACAGCCATCGATTTGGTGGCTCTCCTGAAGAATCTCGAAATGGATATCAATTCAACCGAAGCTAATCTGAAGGAAGAGTTGGAGAAACGGCGCAAATACCGGATCGACGACTCGCGACGAACGCATAATTACGATCAGTTCATCACAACATTTCTGGCGATGTTGGCCGAGAGGAGCAAACTGGCCGACCTGGTCGAGAGGGATCTGGGCGTCACTTCTGGTCTGCCCAACTGTGCTGACCAGCAGAAGCGGCCGAACTCACCCCCGATCTCGCCGTCAGCACTAATCGCTTCACTGATGGCGTCAATGAATAAGAATAGTCTGAATAATAATATTAATAACAAACAGAAGAAACGGAAAAAACGTTTGCGAAAACATTCGCGAAAAATGAAGAAAATCTGAAACAAAAGCTTTAATTATATATATATTTCCAAACATTCATTTTGTCACTACTTTTAGTCCATTTTCTGTTTTAAACATAAATTAAGAACTAATTAAAAACTCGAATCAATTGTATTGTAAAATAAGTATTTATTTTAATAACTACTGAAAGAAATTGTTTGAAATAATTATTTATTCACTGTTTTAATGGAGTATTCATTAAATGTTTTAAATCATTGAATAATAATTGGTTTAAAATATATTACATTTTATTCATTAAAGTTCTTCACATTTATGTCAAAACAATTTCAGATATATTTGAAATCAATGTCTTCTTCTATGGAATGTGCACTTCCATGTGCACCTACATGAGGGTTGGCCTCATTTAGTTGCGTGCCATCAATTGTATTGTGTGGCTCAGACTTTATGGCATAGGAATGGTCCAGAGGTTTGATAGGAAAGTGCAGCACATCTATAGCAAGATTATGGCCTTGGGGTTTCGAGTAATGCCCACCATCGTATTCATGATGGGGATCCTGGTGCTTAGTAGGGTAATGTTCGTCATCAGTTTCATGCTGAGGACCATGGTGCTTAGTTGGATAATGCTCGTCATCTACACCATGATGTGACTCATGAGGCTTAATGGGGTAATGTTCGGCATCGATAGAATGATGTGGGTCATGATGCTTAGTGGGATAATGATGTGGGGCATAGCCATAGTGTTTGTTATAGTGATAATGAGCGTCAATATGATGTGGATGGATGTGATGGTGCGGCTGATGATAGTGATGGATACACTCCGGATGTATAGTTGTATTCCTAGACCTGAAGTCTTCGTTTATAAATTCGGTTATCTTTTCGATGTGTTCTGAGATTCGCGCGAATATTAGCGGAAGTCCAGGAGTTTTGCAGTGTTTGCCGAAAGTCAACACTCCTATGAGAACCCAGTGATGGTTACTATAGGTTATGAGCGGACCTCCAATATCACTGACACAAACACCAGAATGAGAGTCAACGCAAAGATGAGATTTATTGAGTTGATTGTAGTCCCAATTGAATAGCTTCTGGCAGTAGTGCTGAGACAGCACTTTACCTAATTGTGCCCGAAAATATGGCCTTTGATTGCTGAGACCCCAACCCAGGTATTTAGCCTGAGTTCCGGGAATGTGATAGAAGTCATACTTCCAATCGTACTTACGAGGGATGAAAACGGGAGGGAATTTACAAATGGGAACGGAATGGACGAGTCGTATGATTGCGATGTCATTCTCATGGGTCGCTTCGTCATAGGTCTCACTGATATGAACGCTCTCGACATCGAATTCGTAGACATTCTTATAGCTCGGGTTAATGTGCAGGTGTTGTTCGCCAAAACGGACGGTCAGTCTGGAAGGTATTACTTCCACATCGGGCGTCCCTCCATCTCCTCCATCCCCTCCTTGCGGCTCTCCTTCTGACTCTCCCTCATCCTGTCTCTTTTTCCTCTCTTCATCCGGGCTCTTTTTCTCTTTCTCGTCCTTGCTCTTTTTCTCTTCTTCACCCTGTCTCTTTTTCCTCTTCTTGCGGGTCTGAGGTGACACACATTGGGCTGAAGTGATGACAATCTTTGGCGAAAGCAGAGATCCAATGCATAAGAACTTTCGATCCGCCGAATAGATCGAAGCAACGAATTTGTAGGAATGGATGTCTGTTTCGTATATATCCTTATAATATTTCGGATGGAATCCGTGATGACCCAGGCCATTGCCATTAGCCGGTGGATCTGTCTGTAAGGCCGGATCTAATCTGAAACCACACAATACCTGTCTCATTGCTGTCAACTCGTTTGGTTGCAATGAAGTCGAACATGAAGTCAGACGAGCAGAACATTTATGATCCTTCAGTTCCTGATATCCCGTACAATAGCTGTTCTCAAGTCTTATGTGTCTTAACCGATGGAAATATCGAGCAGTGATTATAGTCAGCAAAATAGACGAAAATATTGATATAAAATAACGCATAACTCATATAATTGTGTTAACAATCTTATTATATAAGATCTGATGAACCGCTCGGTTCTCAATAAAAACTAACTGATCTTTGATGAGGAAAATGCATTCAATATATAAATCTTTAGATATATTTATTTCGAAATAATTTAATTTATTTAGTCTTAAATTGATTTATCTATTCCTCATCAACAGAAACAATAGGAAAATAATGTGATTTTTGAGTCTGAGATCTGACGAAATTCAGTGGAAATATACTTACGGTATATAAGATTTGAATTAATTTCAATACTATACGACTATACAGTATCTTTCTGTCCGATAATTAAACCAGAGTATACTGTAATTTAATAATATAGTAATCATTTAGGAAAATGAAAGTCAAATATTGATATATAATAGCAATTGAATGCAAGTAAGTCTTAATTATAATATTTATTTGAAACTTAGTTATAGTTCGCAAGAATTTTCTGATTTAATTAATTAATGAAAATATAGAAGTAATGACTGAATGAGAGAATTGATTTCAAAATAGGTTTCAGATTCACTTCATTCAAGTTCATTGATTATTGAGTTCCCACTCGTTCTCATTCACGGATGACTTCTAATTATACAGTATATGAAAGTTGTCAATACAGTCACTACAGTACAAAAACCGGTGCGAAATCCTATCAAAAATAAAACTTAGCTCTGCTCAAAGTCACCCTTGACTATACTATGTAAACGGGAGGAATACCATGGTGCTTTAAAGCAAATACAAAATACAAATCGTTTTTCATGTAATGACTAAAGAGGAAAGAGTGACGGATCAGATGTGTATTTTGAACAAGAAAAAAATTGTCCTCTTTGCCCTAGCTTGATCTAATTATGGAGTACAGTAGGTCTGATTGAGCAATAATATCGGCACTAATTGCCTAAATTGTAAGGAAAATCATTTAATTTTTCTCACAGTTTATTGAAAACTATCGTTTGATTAAACAGACTGTGAATATATCGATATTCTTGTCTAATAACATGACATCAAAATCCAATGTTAAAAGAGTAGAGAATATATTATAAATTAATTGATTCAGTATTTATTTAATTGTCATTAACACAGTTTATATAAATAAATATATTTTATTCTTTTAAGCCATAAATTTTAAATTAAAATTTTCTTTGCTTTATATTGATTACTATTCGTTGTAATTCAGTTCAGAATAAATTTTCAATTAATTAAACTCATTATAAATATTTCTGATTTCAAAAGCTATTATGTAATTCATAATTAAAATAATATTTTAAACTAACTTAACGTCAAATGTCTTTCAATACTTGAAAGTTTGAAACGAAGACATATATAGCAAAACACTGATAATTAGTCTCATTCTCAACAAATCATGTAATCATTTCTGGCGTCTATTTCACAGGATCAGGGATCTTTTGAATTGGTTGCTCTCCACTTGCATTACAATAATTAGTGTCGTCATAATCACAGCTGCCGTACGTAAATGCTAGTCTACTGATAGCTACAGTGCCATAATTGGGTGGCCGGACATCGATATGGGCCTCAATGAAGAAGCGAGGATTGCCGTCACGCAAGTCGATTGTCAGCTTTGTTTGCCTCCAATTGCCGTAATTGTCAATCGACTCGTTGTTGTCGATCCAAATGCACTTATTCTGGACGTCCTGTTGGATCAAATACAACTTGACAGCACCCGTGCCGTACATTAGATACGTGAGGGACAGACAAGCTGTCGAATATGATTTAGTATCGAAGTAATCGGACTCAAGTCTGGCCGCCTGGTAGTTGCCTGCATTGGACACATTGATGTAGAGCATCGACATCTCACCAAATATGGGGAACCTATGATCCGAAAGCCTCTGAAAGGGTGCCATATTGTACTGGTTCTTCAAATTGCAAAAATCGCGTTCAAATCTACAAATCCATTCATCTGTCTGTATATGACTGAGATCTGGAACATATGAATGCTCTCCTCTGGCCATCAGTATTGGTATTCTTCCCGGTATTCCGGCATTTGTTATAACAATTAATAGAAAAACTATATTCAGGCATAAAATTGCACTCAAATTCATTTTACATAAACTTTATTCTTATTTAATATCAAATTAACCGTCGATTAACTTATGATATGCTTCGTTACATTCAACTCATTTAAATGTCTTTGTATTTTGTTGTATATCATAAACAACTGAAGAATTTTTTGTGCAGTCATTATCTCTTTATCTCTATTTCTCAATTAAGAAGAATAAATATCAATTACAATGTAGTTCTGATTCATTTATAACTAACTCAACGATTCATAGCTACAGTATTTGCTTTTCATCTAATCTATAGATTTGGTTAATAAAAACTAAGTGCTCTCTGTATAGGGCTTTACCCTAAAAAAACTTATACTCAATATTCTCTTTGTCTGATCTTTGATAAAAGCTCTCAAAAGAAGTATCATTTTTCCGATTAATTGCTTGCATTCATAAAGAATAACTGTTTACACATATCAGGAATATTTGATGCGTTAATAATCGCTTAATAATTATTTCAGAAAATATTTGGATAAATATTGAATTATTATAATAATTGTTTGCTATAACTATTGGCTTAACTATAACTTATCGTTAATTGCAGTGATAGGCAATGGGGGGTAGAGGGGGGTTACCCCCTAAGATTTTGGCTGAGGCTGAACCCCCTCTGTTTTTTGATGATTTGGCGGAAAAACTCGAAAATGGGGTACTTTTGGGAGGAAAAAAATGATTCATTGTACCCATTTTGGCTGACCCCCCCCCTGTCGTCAGACCCATTGCCTATCTCTGGTTAATTAGCTATCAATTGATTGCAATGACTTTGAACTTTGTTTTAATTGAAATTAAACTAAAATTTGTGTTCAATTCTCGAATCAATCTTATTATTGAATCTATAAAAGAAAGAACTTATAAACAAAAATAGTTATAGTTATAGATAGTTGTATTGATGAGAGGTTTGGGTGACACTGGAATTCCAATCAAAATCACATTACTATAATTGAAAAACGAGTGAACGTCAATCACTATAATCATTATTCTTCGCCCAAAAGACTACTTTTCAAGGTTTAAGGCCTTTATGTATTCCATACAAAATTCTTCTGCACTTAAAAAATAAGAGAAAACTAAAATAGAGTTTTCATTCTTATCGCTCACTTCACTCATAAACTGCTAGAGATATACAGATTGGAGTCAATTAACCTAAAAATTCGTTTTACTTTAGATTTTTAGTTTTGGAAAACGATTTTCTTTCCTAAAAAGATTCTTCTAATCTAATTGAGGAATCTATTAATATAAGCCGGAATATTTTTCAGTGCTTTTTTGTAAACAATGATTTCATTTTCTTCTTCAATCCGCAGCCAATTTAGTCGACTATTTGTGAGGACATGAGCCAAATGCCAATCATATAAGTCATATAATTGACTCATTTCGTACCTGTTATATAAAAAACAAAGTGAAGGCTGAATTACACACATTATGTTATTTGTCTCTCATCTTCATCGATGGATATCAAAGAATAATTTCGAAAAATATTTTTTTGCTGCTTTTCATTGATTTTTTTCCTGATTTGACACAAATCCAAGTTATGGTAAAAGTTTTCAAAATATTTTCCCTTAAAATGATTATAGAGTTAAAGCCAACCGATAGAGAAAGCATTTATTTAAATATGCTGTTGAGTAATATTACTCATTGGTCTGATATTTGACAGATAAGATCAAAAATTATTTAATTCCCAGTTATTCAATGAACAGAATTTTCCAGTCATTCCGTTTGATATTTTTCAAAGTCAGAGATTTAATGAAAAAAATGACAAAAGTTATGAAGGATTTGTCAAACAGTCTGATTATTAGGCAACAGATTAGAGAATAAGTTGAATTTCGCAGCAATTTCTACATTTCTGTATTCAAAATAAGGCATAATTTTTTTTGAATAGCCATTGAATTTAATGATTAGCATTGTATCCATTAAACAGAGTTATTGGCAATCATTAAACAATTCAAACTTTAAAATACTTTAATTATAAAAATATTCTAATAAATCAAATAATGGATTCAATGACTAATTCTTTGTCTGATAAGAGATAACTCATCAGATTATATAGTGAATTGAAAATGAAATAAAAATCCAAACGAAGCTAATTTAAATATTATCAATGATATATTCATTATTATTTATTTTTGCTAAAAATCTTTAATAAATCATTTGCGAGAAAATAGAAACAAAAATGTAATCAATATTTTATTTCATTATTATTAACGAATAAATTAAAAAATAATGATTTTATAATTATTGCTTAGGATTTACTAAAGGCTTAAATCCTAACAAATGACTCAAATGAATAATTTTTAAGCTGTTTCTGCGAATTGCACTCCAAATGCTCCAAATATAGCAGTCATTTGTCATACGAATACATTTAATAATGGGAATAAGCAAGCTAGACCATATAAGGGAGGTTGGGTAGATGTAAAGTTATCCCCTCCTCGCTCAAATCAAGCGAACAGATAGTCAGGGTCGAAATAAAGAAACAATTCTAACAAATATGTTCAGATGTAGAAAGAATTCAGTCTAAAGAATCTGAAGTTTGAATATTTTGCCGATTAATACAAAAACTTGATTCAAACCGATTTGCACTCCACTGAACCAAAGTATCTAATGCTGTACTCAATTATAATTATAGCTATTATTGTCTGATTTTTTCCAATAATTAATAAAATATTTTATTTCTTTCTCAAAACTATTGATCATTTGGTATAAAAAATAAATAAAAATGAATATAATCTATAAATACAATGCATTGACTAAAAACAATATTTTCTTAATGTTTATTTACGGTTAGACTAAGAAAGGAATAATAATTATTAAATATTATTATTTATAAATGTTTTAAAAGAAATAACTAAAATGCAAATTCGAGTATTAATAAAAAAGAAAATATTTATTAATATTTTATTAAATGCTTAACACTTTGGGTTAGATTTATTTTATTGCCATTAATGTTATAATTATACAGAATTTTTTTATTATAGTAAACAAGAATTACTGATTAGAAATGAGTGTTCTATGTATTGCACAGTAATTGCATGAATAGGTTAATGTATGAGCGATTCATTGCAGAACTTATATTCTCATTGTTCGCGATAAAAATACAATAAAACACTAAATTAGAAAAAATTCATCAAAAATGAGTATAAATCGCACGACAACATCAAAAGTATTATTTTTGCTTTTATTTGAAACATTGTTAACATATTCTGACCATTGTATGCCAGAATGGGGAACAAGTAGGAAGTGGTGAATAAACTTAATTCTTCTTTTGTTAAGCACTTCAGCCAAACATTGAGTTTCCATTTCAGTTCATATAAATATATGAAAATATGAATTATTATTATTTTTATTTTTATTGTTCAAACAATTATTAATATTTCCGTATTTTTCAAACAATATTTTTAAATGTTTTTCACTGAAAGTCAAAGTTTACACAAGATTTATATGTACTGTAAAGCCATATAATATCTTATTCTGTATTTCTATATTCATTCCCATTCATACGATTCATATTCATATTTATTATTATTAATAGTACTGTTAGTCTAACAGTAAGTTCTATTGATTTATTCTAATGGAAAGTTAAGCAGAAAAACAAAACAACAAGAATTCATGCAATACTTAATACTTAGAGCTATTTATAAGAACCGGTGAATTAAATTATGTAATATATTATACGAATAGATTAAGCCGTATTAAAGCCATTAATTTCGTAACTGAATTGAAATCCTATGGAAATATTATTATAATTTTATTTTAAATATTCGTATATATTATATAATTATTTATTGATTCAAAAATCTATTCGAAAACTATTGAAATATTTCAAAGACTGCAGAATACGAATGAATATAAATATAATGTAAAACAAAATATAATTTTTATAAAGAGATGAAATAATATATATTAGAGTCAGTCTCTCAGTCTGTTGAAGGATGGTCAAAAGATGATCCAGGTGCATAACAAATACCGGTAATACAGAGTACTCTCAAACTTGAAGCAATACTCAGAATCCCACTAACTTTGAAGTACTGTATATTAAAATAATGTTGATCTACAATATTCAACTGCAGTCAATATTCTACATGACTACCTCTAATTAATGACCTGTACACATTACTTACAGTATAAAGCAAATGGTAATTTGTAAAATGTAACCAGTATCAATATCTTAGCACTGAATAAACTTATAAAATTGATATTATTTGAGATCCGATCAAATAACTTATAAACGAGAAAAATACAGAGAAGAAAAGCATACATAAAGCCCATACGGGTTGCAGAGAATGTGGTTTAAAAGTACTGTATAAGAAAATTAACAAAAATTATGTTTTCCTCAAAACATTTGCAGCAAGGTGATTCATTGAAAAACACTGAAATGTTCTTAAAATAAACTATAGATACAATGAGTGGCATTGTATAAAAATGACCCAGGTTTGGACACACAAATTATATATATTAACCCGGGAAAGATCGGTTTCTAAACCGGGTTAATTCATCTCTGACTTAAGTCTACTCTAAAGTCATATATGTTTCACAAAAACGAATGCAATTAACGAATAATTAAATTGAATTTTCCTAAAATAAAATAATTTCATTTTAATTACAATTTTAATTTCGTAAATAAAAAGTATTTTTGTATTGCAATGAAAATTATTATTAATTTTTTCCTATATATGAAAGAAAATTAAATATTATTTTTAGGAATAGACTCGTATTGTGTAAATCAGTTTCCGTTCAGAAATGGCAACAATTTTATAATAAAATGATTTGTGAATTACTATTTCATATTTTATTTTCCATTTCCTACACATTTAACTCTATTTTAAGTTGAAATTCAGTTAACAAAAACGAGAAAAATAGAGTGAATAAACTGAGAGACGGATAGTCTCTAAAAAAAATTATTTGAACTTTTTTTTTACACAAAAAATTAAGTCCAAAAATATGTTTTGCTCTAAAATGAGAAAGTATTCTAAAAATAAATGCCTTTTTAGGTGTATAGAGAGTAGAGTCGTGTTTCAAAATTGTTTCAAACATTGGCTTTGATGTGAATTACTCTCACATTAATCGCATCACTGAATACAGAATTTGAAGCTTCTATTCGTTTCGCTTATTTTAGGTAAAGATAAATCATTTCATATATTTTTTGAAACACATATTAAAAACAAGTTTAGAAAAAGTTTAGAAAACTTTTTTTGGTAAACCTGTAATCAAAATCGTATGCTTTTATATGTGATAAATGAGATGTTTGATTGTGAGCTAAACTTGAATCTAATTAGATTAGCCATAATTTGTCTGCAATTTTCTTAGTTTTGCTTTTGCTTAAAGACATTTAAGTCGTAAAAAGTTTCTAATTTTAAATAACTTTTTAATGATTAGAATCATCTGTTTTACAAAACAAAATTTACAATTTATTATCACTGAAAGCAATGATAAGTTTTTTTCTAATATTAATTTTATTGCTGTTAATGTCAAGATTGTCTGAAAATCCAGAAACAAAAAATAAAGTTCAGTTTTAAATCAGATTTAGTACACAAAAGTGTTTTGCAATCAATTAGTATTAGTATTATTTGAAATTAAAATTCAGAGAAAAAATTAATCCTTTTTTCCAAGAATTGAATCCAATTATCGAATTAATTAACGGATTGCTAAAGAAAAATAAAAAATAGAAAATCCATTCAAAACATATTATTTTTGTTGGTTTTTCAATATGAGATGGAAGGTCGACGATTCAAATGGGCGGGGGCATCTTCAGGATGACATCAAAGAAGAAAAGACTAATTTTTTGGCCTTGGGTTTAATGTCAATGCTATATTGAGTTAACTAATGCACTATTATTTCAAAATTCTCCAAGTTCTTTTGTACATCCAATACAAGGTGAATTTATAAAGAGTAAGCATGGAATTACCTCCCTGTGCAACACTTTTCTGTTGTATTGCACTCAACAAAAGTAATAAAAACAATAAATTGCACTAAATTTCAATATTAAATAACAATACAGTACTGTGTAGTGAAACAGGATCAGGATTGATTCATAATTATACCATATGTGTGACTCAGGGGTCACTTACAGTTCGAAAGGTTCGTTGAAAATGTAACTTAATTTATATAATTTTTATTTTTATTGTATTAACAATTAGACTGATTTAATGGTTTTTTAGAATTCATTTTTACATTAGAACACAATATAATACAATGTAATAGAGTTCGGGTTCAGAGCCATTCAAAAAAGTGTTTTCAACCAATACTTGGAATTTGTTGTCAACTTTGTTGGACCACAATATTAAACAATATTAAACAAAAACCATAATTATTTGAATAAAAGGTTTAACTAAATGCGATTCATTTGAATAAACATAAAATTTAAGCGGAATTAACAGAAAAAAAAAGTTATACACAAATAAAGAGGAAGTGAATGAAAAGCAATATTGCACTAAAAAATCAAATAAAAAGCTTAAAATAAAAGCCAAAAATATAATTAAAAATTAAAATCTAATTTGCAATTAAGTGCGAAAAATAATTACGAATGAATAGGTACTGAAAAATACAGAGAAAACAATCTATAATTAAATTGGTTTTCACTAACAATAGTAATTCCGAACGCAATTATCTAATTGTATCGGTAGTGAGGGAACAGTTGTCTTGAGCAGTGCCACCAGAAGTGCTTGTGGACAATACTGGTCTAGCCGTGACCTATTAATTGAAATGGGTCACTGAACTAATGGGTCGTTCCTATAGCTAATACAGATATAGTCAATACTAAGCACAGGACAAGTGAATTGGCGAAGAGATTAGCGAATAGTAGTAAAAAATGTCCTTATGGTTGGCTGAGCACTGGCAGGAACACCAGCAGAACAACTATTGCAGGATTGGGAGACAACTTTTGTGCTGTCAGCTAACTTGTAAGCAGCAATACCTGTGCTGGCTTGGGTGGAAAGGAGTTCTCACATCTCTGTTCTGGCGTCTGGCTATCAGTTCTGCATCACATAAAGACCAAACACTCAGTTCGTCTGTTTTCACTTATTAGTCAGTTATCTCAGACAGAGGTTTAGCATTGGAACTACACTTCAGTACTCAGTCTTCAGTCCTCATCTCTGAACACTCAAAATGCTGCCCAAACTCTTCGTCAGCTCTGTCTTCGCAACTGTTCTACTCATCAATTGTATAGAATGTCAACAAATGGTCTCTCTTTTGAGATCTGCTTCAAACCAAAACCAACAAACCTCTAAGCCCTCATCCCAGCAACAATCTCAGCCACAGCAATCTCAGTCCAATTCTCAATCGCAGCCCCAGCAGGGCTTGTCTCTGGAACAGCAGCAGCAGCTCCTGCAGCAACTGGCTGCTTTGACGGCACAGCAACAGAGACAGCAACAACAACCACAACAACAGCAGTTCCGACCACAGCATCAATCACCGCAACAACAATTCTTTGATCCGAATCAGCAGTTCTTCGGACCGCCACAACAGGGTGGTCAGGCACCTCCGCAACAGTTCTTCAATCCACAGCAATACATAATCCAACCCCAACAGCCCCAGTACTCTGGACCCCCACCGCAACAGCAGTCAGCTCAACAACAACAACAACAGTCTCCATCTCAAGCTCAGCCGCAAGCGGCACAGGGACCACAAATTAATTGGGGTAATTGTATAGAACAATAACTCATTAGATGCTAAGCATTGCGTTAATCAGTATTTTATTTTAATTATAATTTTATTATGTTTTACAACACTTTAATTAATGTTTCAAATGACCAGAGATGCTTTAGTTAGTTCTCAATCGAGATGCTTAATTAGAGATGTGCAAGCTTACAATATCAGGGGTATCTTAATTTTTCCAAAATCGATAGATGGCCTAGACTTAGCAGTTGGTCCGCAATTTTTCGACTACAAGTAGTCTTTTTTTCAAAAAATTTAGTGATATTTGGTTCGCATCTCTGAATCTCTGATTATAACTATTTGAGTCATAACTCAAATATTAATGTTTTCTAATAAACATTTTTTTTGATGATTTATTATACTGTATGTCATGTTTAGGTAAATGTCCGCAATTAGAGCCATCCGATAAAGAAAAGATGACTAAGGCTGCAGTAATTACTAAATGTCTGGAAACAACTCCATTGCCCCCAAACATAACCAGGGATACGGTTGAACTGCATAGAGAACAAATAGCTGCCTGTGCTCTGCAGAGCGAAGGCTGGTTTACAGCTGGAGGTGGCTATGACTTCGGCAAAGCTGAGTCAGAGATCAAGAACAAGAGACTGACCAAACAGATCGAGGATCAGGTGTTGGGATACCATAAACAGTGCAAAGAAGAGGCAGAAGAGAAGTTCCCGACGACCAAGAACACTGTTATTGCACAGATCCAGCTCTACCAGGCCTGTATGGATTACTTCATATCTGATGTGTGCGGCATTGAAGTCAATGAGCCCGAGGCACCGCAATTCACTGGCCCCGGATTCTAGTGCGAAATCATTTTTTGATACTAATTGTATTGATTTTTAAATATATTTTTTTGTCTTAAAAGACGAAAAATAAAACCTTTTTGTATAAAGAATTAAAACTAAATTTTTTTTCCTTTAATAAAAAGTTAAATAAAAAAACTTTTTAAACATTTTCTGCTCTTATTTTTCCTTCAGTTCATATACGATAGCAGAGAATGGGTTCAGATATTGATTTCAATTGTATTCTTGATTTCAATTGTGTTCTTGATTTCAAAACTATTATGTAATTCATTAATAATAAGGTTCAGATTTAATGTCATATTTTTATGATAGTATCAGAAGAATTGAATTGAAAGTTCATTTCAAGAGAACAGTTCTGAATCCATGTCAGAGAACTCTTTAATTTTTGGATCGATTTTTGTCTCTAAGTCTCAATAAATATTAATATGATTTTTCCTCTTATATAACAATTCTGTTGTCGTATACAATATTTTCTGCTATTGTTTGTGAATTATTTAATTATAATTATGATTTTGAGATTGGATTCTATAACTAAAACTATAAATTCTGACAATAAGCACATTTTCTAAACAACAAATAAAACTAAAATATATATTCAAAATTTGAATTTCAAATAATAACTTATACTTAAGAACACATAAAATAATACATAAATTGAGTTAAAATAATAAAATGTAAATTAATTTTTAAAGAATTATTTTATGATAATATTTATTCCAATTGAGACTAAAATAAAAATCGATTCAAAAAAATATCAAATAAAGAATAGAATGAAAAGAAAAGAAAAATAAAATAAAATAAAAGAAGTTTATGTATTGAAAGATCAAATCTATAAAAGAGTTTATTCTTAAATAATAGCAGTTATGCACACAATATAAGGGTTGGGAAAGAATTCAGTTTTGGATTTAAAAGAATTGCCGAATAGTTGAACAGATTTTGTTGAGTACTCGCATGACATCATCATTAGATCCCATTCAGAGTAAATGCACTTTTACTCTATCGGAAACATTCTTAGGAATCATTGAATGCATAAGAAGTGAATAGAAAATACTTATAAAGACTATTGACGTTTGATATGAAGAATAAAAAGCTCTTCGCTTTTAAAGTGAAAAAACATCAATGAAAACAAGAAAAACTGGAAGTAATCAAAAGTTGATTGTCCCTAAACAAGCCCTCAAACTATCAATACATTCACATTTTAAAAATATTTTCTTAAGCGGAGAAGACCTGTCTTCTTATTACTCCTAAACCGTTTCAATTCTGTAGTAATAAAGTTCGGAATTAAGAGAAAAATTTATTTAAAAACCAGTAATTTCTTCGATCCGATCGCAAATCACTGTCACAGCACTGACACCAAAATGTTATTAGAGTTTTGAAGATTAAAAATATTAATAATAGTCGTGTGAATATGGCTTAATAGCAGTGATGAGCAATGAACTCGACTGAAGGGCTCATTTCTCTCCAGTATTGCTACGAGAGGTAAATCGACACATATTTTGCATATTAAGCAATACAGGCATTACAGGCAATACAGGCAATACAGGAAATTATATCCAAGCAATACTCAAACTTATAATTAGAAACTAAGAGTTCATTTAGACTGACATTCCTTAAATAGCTAAATAAAACAGAATCTTCATTGCCTGATCATATTTGATATTATCATAAATACATTCTGAGTACTCACTTGTCATGTTTCGGTACAGTATTGACTGAGTTATATAAAAGTCAATATACAGTATTTGATAATTTATCAGATTTTATCAAGCAAGACCTGTGACCTAACATAACAGTATTGATAGAGTGATAAACTGCACAACTATTTGATTTTAATTATTTCGTTTGAATTTATTCATTAGTAATCATTAGACTCCAAAAATTCAAACTAAGAATATAATTGATTTTCTTGACCATAGATGCGAACGGTTAGTATCGAATGAAGCCGTTGGAAAGTAAGCTGGTGGAAATTCTACTTAAACCCTAATGGGATCTAATGATACAAGCAAGGTTAATTGGTGGCCAAATTTTTTGGGAAGAATTTTAAAAAATCGGATTATTTGGTTCAGATTTATTGAGAGTTGAATTAAAATGAATTAAAGTCTGAATACAACTAAACTTGAGTGCAATGAGTAGACATCAATCAACTGCTTATCACTGGCTTAATGATGAAAATAGATCCAGAATCAAATGGAGCGCAATAACAGTTGGTTTGCAATTAGTTCTGTTTATCCTATTTTAATGATAATATTAGAGATGCGCAAGGATCCAGTCCAACGTCCATGGAGGGTGAGGGGGTGGTCATGTGTTAGTGTCCAGGGCGGATTCTGGCTCAAAAGTTTTGAGTCAAAGCGTAGGGGATATTCTGAAGAATTTCGTTGAGCACCAGGGGTGAAATAACGCATAAAATGACGTAAAACCCGTTTCGTTTTTGGTCTAATTTAGCCCGAATTGACTGAATTGAGACGTTTTTCGGTAAATTAAGTCTAAATTTAGTCAAATTAAACCGAAATTCGTCCTCGGGTGCCATTTTTATTTAGATTATGGCGAAAGTTCATGGAGTGTCTTCTCATCGGCCAAAAGGATGAGGGTGTTTTGTTCACTTTTCTGACCATGGAGGTATTTGGACGGCACACCCTTTCGAATGGATCAATAGTCGATTGGTATTGTCGGCACTTAAGGCCAAGAATCAAGTTTCGACTGAAAGACATGATTGGGTTTACGTGAATATTACGATTACTTCAATTATAATTTAATTGCTATACTTTGCGAATGTACTAAAAATACTCTACACTAGTCTAGAGATTATTGTTGAGTCAATTAGTTCCCAATTGACTGTTAATACTAATAAACAAATGACGAAAAATATCGATTAGTATTTGATTTATGCTTTTCTGAATCAAAAGAAATTTCATTTATATAAAGCATCTCTAATACCAAATATAAGTTATAATAAGTTTTTAATTAAAAAGCAACCTGGAGAACATACGGACAACATTCAACTGGATTGTACTGTACTGGATTCATTTATAGTGGACCGAGGAAATAACAAGGTTCGTCCATGTGTTTATCAATATTCACCTTTCTTTCCATATTCTTTAAAGTATGGTTTTTCAACTCCCATTAAGAACTCCTATTAAGGATATTAGGTCGATCAAAAAAAATAATCCGACAATTTTTTAAGCATCTAAACGAAAAGAGCTAGGTCAAATCTGTAAATTGCAAAATAAAGTTCTAGTCAATTGATACCAAATATGAACTGGATATTATTATCAAATGAAATCTTCGTAAAAAGGACGTCTGAAGATTGATATAAAATGTTATTTTTCAAAATCATTTTAACCACGATTAAACCATGTGGTATATATGTTGGGTACAGATCATAGGTCTTATCCAAAGTCTAGTACTTTTCCTAATATTCTACTCTCTTTTCACTTATAAACTATTCTAACCTTTCATTCATTCATATGCTATATAAGGGCTTAACACACGTGTCAGGTAGAGCAGTCTTACGCCGGCAGTGCGAGAGAGCACTTGACTCGAGCACTAATTGTTATAATTTATAAATAGTTTTTAAATAGAAATTAAATTAATTGAATTGTCTTTTAATTATTAAATAAATTGTATTTTATATTAAGTGAATAATAAATGAAATAATAATAAATTAAGTCAAGAATTACTACAACTAATAATTATTTGTACCCGATTGTGGCCATCGGACAACACACCCACTTCGGGTACAACATATATATATGAAATATGTGAAAAAATTAATTCTAAGTATAATAGTTTAAAAGTTATTTACATTTGAAAATTCAATATATGCACTTAACTCTTGAATTTCAAACTTGGTTTAAAGATAAAGTATA
>JAQIWA010001401.1:0-18728 GCA_034693305.1 Eueremaeus valkanovi | reverse complement strand
TTTCATCAAATTTCTTCATTTTTCACTACTTTTTCATCAAATTTCTTCATTTTTCACTACTTTTTCATCAAATTTCTCCAATTTTCACTATTTTTTCATCAAATTTCTCCATTTTTTACTACTTTTTCATCAAATATCTCTATTTTTCACTACTTTTTCATCAAATATCTTCATTTTTCACTACTTTTTCATCATTTTCTCTAACTAATTCCGGTTGTTAGCAAAGACCTCTATCTAGCCTAAGTATTTATCCCGTTGCTAGTAAAGGCCTTCCTCCCTTTTCTCGGGGGGGGGGGGTGGGGGGGGGTTACGGGATAGCGAATTTATAATCCCCATTTCTAAAGAAAGTGGTGATAAAAAGAAAATCTAATTTATATTATGAAACGAGAATTTTTAGTGAAAAGAGTTATGAGTTTAGAATTATATTAAAGTATGGGTTAGTTATGCATTCATATGAGGAGACAAATTAAAATTCTGGACATTCATTAAAAAATTCTATATATATTGCAATTCTGGTTATGTATATACGGAGCTAATGGTTGTTCGAGTGTATGTAAAGTCCGTATCTGTCATAATAACTTTGATTGCATTATAATAATCTCTCAATTTGTGTCACTCTATCTCTATCTAACTCTATCTCTACCTATATATTCACTTTTGTCTCTATTCTGCTAACTATGAACTCAAATGAACTCCAGAATTGTTCAAATGTCAGCTCAACATACACTCCAATGATATTAATATTTAATAATTTGCTATTTTTTTATTCAGTCTTTTTTCTACTCTTTTATTATTATTATTATTCAGTACTCATAGGAATAATATTTCAATTCTGCACATAATTATGATATTCTGTGTATTCATTCCAATAGCTATTAGCGAACAGATATGTAGTATTTTTTTAGTCTATTCCTGAAGTAATTTTTTTACTCCAATTAAAAATCAATTAATTTTCTCTACCATTGCTATCATTGAAACCGAAAATTAAAGTATAATTTTAGTGTCTAATCAAACGATAGTGTAGTGTCTATTAAATTAATGGTAACTACTGTTTAAAAAATTAGAAAAGTTTTAAAGAATTTTTCAGTTATATAACTAATTCAAAGATCTTTTTTTTATAAAAGCAAATGATTAATGATTTCAGGACTTCAGTCAACGTTTTGTATTATCACTGGTTGTTAAGGGAAAGCCTTTGTCGTCGACTGAAATATAAAACTTTCTAACTTTGCTTAACATCAGAAACGAATGTTAATTAATACTGAAATATATATTGTGTAGACGTTTATACCTATTATTCTGTATATAATTGAATTGAATTAAAGTTTTTCTTTTTTGCACTAAAATTATAGTTTCACTCACTCTGTAGTGGAAATGAATTCTTCTTAATATTATTATTATTATTATTATTATTATACATATGATTGTATCAAATGAACGAATCATTATTTGTCTAATGATGATAATCAAGACACTAATGATTGGCGAAGAAGTTTTCAGTGTATATATCAATTTCACAGAAGAGAAAGGGCCGGAAAAATCTCTTCTATTAAATTATAATCAATGGTTAAGAACCCAAAAAATTGTATCAATTAACTTAATAATAGCATTGCGTTGGCACTACTGGAGCCACCACTGCATTACACTATATGTATGTCTTTTCTACTCATTTCCTAAAAGTCTAACTTTTATTTCAAATCAATTAATGCATACATTATTCACATTCACACTATTGTATTGATCTGAATGGAAATAGAATTTTCAGTAAACTGGTCACGAGTTTCGTCGGTTTCATGGCTTATATGGTATACTAGTATGCTTTGTGCTTGAATGGACTCAACCATGTTTTGTGACAAATAAAAGCAATTAACTAAAGAACAAATGAAAAACTGAATATTATTTTCGGAAAACTGTATAAAACATAAAACAGGGATCATATCAGAGATGCGGATAATCTATTCGTAACGGATAGAACATTAAAGAGGCCATTGGGGCAGAAACTATGATCCAGTTCAATAGTTGCTAATACCATGCTAAAAATTGTACAATTTGATTTATCATTGATAAGATTGAAAAATGTAACAAGCTATTATTAATTGAATATCCTATGCCTTAATATATTAGTTTTGCAACTCTGAAGGTTATAATATATTCGGAGCACAAGAAAGGATCATTGATCAAATAGGAATAGTAGACATAAAATAAACTGTATCATTTTTATATTTTAATTCTTTTGCTAAGTCTGTTGAAAATTATGTAAAATACTTATATTTATTCTCTACTGTATGGCCAGTAATAGCAGTAATTCCGTAATTCTTATGCCGAGTAAATCATCAATGCTTTGAACACTACTCGACTGTTCACTAACTACTCATTTAATGCATTCATTGTATGATATTTTTGCCATAATTTTTCACTTATAAAAACTCTCCAATAATTTCTCTGCTGTTCACTCGTGTGATCATAATCTTAATGTTTGTATTTAACAAAAGTATATAACTGTTGTGTATGTGCTCTACAATAGCGAAACAAAAATATCCATTCATTTGATTCATTACAACGATTCTGACAGTCATTTATTTACATACATTTCCCTCTGTTTTGGTCTATTTTTTACATAACTGTCGACTTATTCATATTATTCGCTATATTTTAACTTTACATTACATTACATGCATTTCTAATTACATACAATGAAAATATTGTATTAGAATTCAGTGTTGAATAAGAAGTTCAATGTATACGAGAATCAAATGAAAATTGTTATACAATTTAATTTAGTTTTCAAACCTTATATTTGCCAACAATTTTATGCTAACATTAGGGACTTTTGTGTACATTTATATCCCAGTGAATCAAATGCTCTCTTTTTAGTCTTGCATTGCATATGAGCTCTTCGTTCAGAATCCAATTATCAAACATTTTTACTATTTTTTTATTACATTTTTCTCAAAGAATTTAATTTAATTTAATTTTCTCAGAATCTTCTCGTAAATAAATTTTATTCAATTCTAAGAAATAAATTCTTTTATTCGTTCATTATATTACAAATTGAGTCAAGAGTATTTGAATAAAACATTAGTATGAGTTTTGAAACGACTGGAATTGAACAAGGTACTATATAAGGATGCAACATCTATATTATCTTTTACTTTCTTGAAATCTTGTATTTTTAAGAACATCCAGTTCATTTGAAATTTATAGTAGAATATTTGAGTCTTATTTGACAAAATTGATCGGGTAAATTAAGTTACATAGATTCATTTAAACTCAATTCATTTCATTAAATTGCACTTGGTGTCTTCTTCTGCATATAGTCTACTACCAAATCAGATGATTTTAGAAGTTATATATCAAACAAATATTGATTTATTTATTGCCAAAACTGCCAAAAATTATAAATTTAGCCTTAAAGCCAAACAAGAGTTTTAAGCTTTGATTTAAAATAAATGATTAATAAAAAAAAATTAATTAAAAGTTATGTAATTATAATCATTGACTTATTATACGAAATACTTTGAAAGTATTCACAAAAATATCAAACTGTCTATAATTAAAAGAAAACATAGCAAACAGTAAACTTGTACAGTATTTGGTCTAATATCATATATCAGAGCAAAGCCAACGAAATGTTCAGACAAATTGTGAGCAATTGAATAGCAAAAGACAAAAACCAGAAAATAAATTAACTCAAAGTTATAATTATATTGAAATGAAGCCAAACATAGTATAAGAGATATGCAGTAAATATTGGTTTACTATTGACTGGAATCTGCAAAACAGCTATTAATTATCAAAAATTATTATAACTAAGCGAACAAATGAATTGTTTGCTCAAAATCATGAATAAAGACTAGTTTTTCCTATTCTTAAGCAAATAATTAATTTTTTGAAGTTCTGTTCACTCAATCAATGTATAGAATGTTGGGATGAATTGACTTCCCTTTTAATGTTCACTGATATTATTGAGTTCAGAATTAAAATACTTAATTAGGCTTAGCTTTACGTTTTAGTTACTGATTGCACATCTGAACTGATCGACACTTTTTGAATAATTCATACAATTTGTATAAATCACAGAATTATAAAAAGAGACGCATTTTTTTAATCAGCTTTTATTTGATTGCAAATGAGAGGCAAATGTTATTCAACTTTTGAAACGAAAACCATTAAAAATAAGTTTTAATTCTATTTTAATTATTCAAATATATGTGAATTGATTTAATTGTGAATTCTTTATAAAACAAAATTCTATACATTTATTCTTATAATACTTTTTATCTCATTATTTCTTTATTTATTTATTTTACTAATGATTTGGGAATTAAGTCAGTATTTGTAAAAATATTTTCTTTAAAATATATGTTTTGTATGTATTTATTGTAATTAATTCAACATTTTATGAGAAAGTTTTACAAATCAATTGTGTCTTATATTGAATTGTAATAAAAAACTTTTACATTAGACCTGTTATTACGATAGAGTTTAATGGCTTTCCGATATCTATCTGACAGGCGTTTGAATACAGTATTAAATATCAATTTAATGAATGTCTAAACTCTGAAAGACTAATTCAAAAATGAACTTCCAATCAAAAAGGAGAGACACGACTAGAATACAAAAATTTAGCGATAATTTACTCGATTCTCATCTATTGTTGCAATGGATTTGAAAAGGTTTAGCCATTCATTGCATTCAGATTTTCTAATGCGTTAAGAGTTTCAGATTCTCTCTATTTTTTTTAATACCATTACTATTAGAGTATTCTGGGCTAAGTATAGAATTTCACAAACGGATCGATTTAATTCTATTGCACAGACATAGAGTGTATAACACATAACAATATATAATACATTGCATTTTGAACGGCAATGCCTTAGATTTGCAAATAACTGTAATCTTGATGTCAGTCTCCAATTACCCGAAAAACTCTTTCCATACATACATACATATAATACATATTAATTCAGCGAAAATTTACATCCATTTCCACTATTCGTGTATGAAATGCACAAAAAATTTTAGTCAGAATTCAGATGAGAAGAAAATATTGAATGAATAAAAACGGTTTAATTTTTAATGATTAGATATATTATATTTTTGCTCTTTGTTTATCGATCTCATGAATGTATGAGAATATTAATGTCTAAATAAAATATAATATATTTATCAGAACTAATGTTTCAGAATAATGTATAAACACATTAAAATTTTAGATACAAATACATTATCATATTTATACCCCTTATTCTAATCAATATTTTCTAATTATATATATTCTTATTATTACTTCTTTTAATAATTTTATGGATTATTTGGTATAATATAGAGATTTTCTTTGCCTTTATTTAGATTAAAGAGAAGAATCTCATTAAATAAGGACTAATCAGTGAAAATATATTATACCATCCGATAGGTCTCACAAATATTTGAACTATTTTTTCGATTGAATTCTTCCGCTGAAAGTAATACTATTTTCGGATCTAATTTTAATGAGAACTGTATATCAATTTGATTGAAATTAAGCCAATTTAAGTGACAACTAATTATTGGATTCATCGCAGAGACAGTCTGACTGAAGAGCCAAATGAAATGCTATGCTCTCTACTCAACAGTATGTCATCATTGGATTGAAAATTCAATATCACTTACTCGTTATATTCATGAATCATGATAATAAAAATGAGCTGGAAATAAATAAATACTGTAGTATAGCTGTATAAGTTGCACAGAGTATAGCCTGTCTCACTTGAAGCTATATTGTGAGCTTCAGATTCGATGGCATACATGGCATACATTGGTGTATATTCAAGCCATTCGTCTGCAATACATGACATGTTAGTCGAGATAAGAGCAATGCTTTTCATCTGATTTGAATTGAAAAGCCTCTAATTTATTATATGAGAAACAAATTATACGTCCAGTCCTTTCGATGGATTATTTTTCACAATTGCAAAGCTCTCTCTTCTTTTGGCTTTCGCTCTCTAACTGTGACGAAAATTAATCATTTTAATAGATTCGGTACTCTTTGATGAGACAATACATTTGGTCTAACAATAAGATTAATACTATTATATAATATTAGATATTTTGTGTGAGAATTATTCGTATATAAGCTATAAATACAATAGATATAAATGAGAATAAATTCCAAGAATAATAGTCGCCTTTAAATGTCATCCAAAAAGCAAATATATTTTCGGATATTCTTTTTGCGGTTAAGTAAACGGAAATTAATTATTTGATATAAAACTAAATATTTAGTTAAATATAAATAAACACATTTTTGATGTGAAAATAATTAATTTTTTCGTAATTTCCTGTAATACTAAACACAAATAATTAGTATATAATATATAAAAAGCATATTTCTATAAAAATCTATACAAAGACTATGCCATTAAATATATGTCAAATTATATTTTTGCTGATAAAAGGGATAACAGAATAAAAAATTTTATTATGAATTATATAAACATATTATTCGAGTGACTTATTGTTGCAATAAATTATTCTTAATATTAATACTGAAAATCTGAATAAAAGCAATGAATAAAAGTCTATATAAGAATCCACTCGTGTTTTACAACAAGAATGTTATTAAAAAAAATGTTAACCCATTTGTAATATATTTGTTATACAAGATATTCAACGCATTAATAATATAAGAGAGAAAATGTCAATAAAAATAGTGAAATAAATAATGAAAACTTTAATTTATAATTCGGAATCTGTGAGCAACTGTTCAATTCCCACACCTAATGAACTTTTATTTCCTAAACTTTTCTCTCTCTCTCTCCCTATCTCTCCCTATCTTTCATTACATTCACAATTTGTAATATAATTGTTATAATAATGTGAACATTAAATGCATAGACAACACACACACACACAGAGAGATTGTGTTCACACAATCAAAATCAAATATGAAGGAAAAAGTATCATGTTCAAGTTAAGTACAGGTATATAAAAAGTGCACAGATTTCTATGTTTGCGATAATGAAGTGAAAAAAGAAAATATAAAATTCAAAACAGAAAATCGAAAACATAATGATTCGGCCGATCGTTGGGAACAGCAGTCGAAATGACTTGTATTCTCCGCTATTAACTAATTACGAATGGATTCTTATACTTATCGAAAGCATATTAATGGTATTGGTTCTGCTATTCAATTCATTTGTGGCATTCGTTATACTTAAGTCACCTTTGCTACGCCGGTGTCCATCAAATATCTGTATATTAAGTCTGAACTTATCTGATCTGTTCAATGGCATCAGTGATGCAATTATTTTAATGACATTAATATTCGATGAAATATTTGGCGCAACCAATACGTGTCGTATCAGATATTTTATGGCAATCACTTGGATCTTAACATCGCTTCACAGCTTATTAGGCATTACTATCGATAGGATTATTGCCATTTGTTTTCCGCTAAGATATTCAATACTAGTGACGAATAAGAGTCTAATTATTTTGTTGGCTATATTCTGGTTCTTCGCCCTCTTCATCGGCTCATTCACCCTCTACTGGACTAATCAGAAACAGTGCTCTATTTGTGATCCCATTCTATGTCTTCCCAAAGAATATCTTCTCTATGTCTGCGTTCACTCTATTATAATAATAATAATTATATTTATTTGTTATTTTAAAATGTTTTTAATCGCTAGACTGCAGACCAGAAAAATGCAAATCTATTTGATTGGCTCTAACCAGACATTAGAGAGGGTTTGGCATAAGAAACGATATATTCGGACATTGATTCTTGTATTCGGTGTCATTTTATTCTTTATTCTGCCGATTGTCATAATAATAATGATACAACTATTCAGTCGAATAACACTATTCCTACAAAACGCCAGAATCATAGCTAGTTTTGTCTGTCAGTCCACTTCCATACTGAACCCAACCATTTATATTTGGAGAAACAGACAATTCGTCTATTGTTTTAGGAAATTGTTTTATAAAAATTAAGCTTTTATTTCATTATTGTTTTTAAGTTAACTATTAATTAGATGACATCTATTGATAAGTTATATCTCATTTTGATGTTTGAGATAATCAGAAATATATTTTTAAATGTATTAATTATTTTTAGAAATAAAAGAAAATTAATTTTAATTATATTTAATTAAATCATTATTTGTATGAGTTCTGGACAAATAAGAACTAGAAGAGAGTGAGGGAGTATACGGGTCAAATTATTAAATAGCCCTACAAATATTCTAAATAATAAACTTTAGTAATTTAACAAAACATTGCTTGAATATCAAAAAACTTGAAAGTATCCACCAAGATTCTGTGGTATTAACAAAAGTACAATTAATACCAAACACAATTTAAATCAGAGGTGGCCAGACATCTCGAAGCCAGCGGGATAAATTGAGCAAATTGTCAATTTTTCCAGAGGGGGATTTAGGTAGGGCATTTTCTGAATTCTAGCAGTAAATCATATATGCCGTACAGTAATAACGTCATTTAAATCATTATAATTATATATTTAACAATGTAATTTAACTGAAATTCGATTAAATTAAGAGCGATTTGGTCACATGTAATCGTAATTTAATCAATTTTAATCAAAATTTGGTCATAATTTGACAAATATTTGGTCAAAAATGTCATTTTTTAAAATTTTGCCCGGATTTTGACATCTATTATAATAAATTTCAGGGGGAGGATCAGCCTTCAGCCAAAATTCTAGGGGGAGTCCTCGATCAAAATCCAGGGGGATATCATACCCTAATCACCCCCTCTGCCCACCACTGAAATTAAATATTGAACATAGATTAGATAACATTAAAGCACTTGGTTAATGGACTGATTACTGATTTTAAAGTTTGCTGTCTTATCTACTGTAAGCTACTCTTTATATGCGATTTGTTTAAAGAGAAATTACCGAAACATTTATTTTAATATATAATTCATTTAAATTGTGAATAAAAATAATTATAATTATATTAAAGTTAGTATAAAATCGGATTCAAATTGGATTCACATTCTCTGAAGACTTATATAATTATAGATAAAATAAGAGCTAATGTTAAATGAGATTTAAATGACTCTATAATTGAATATACTTTGAGATTAGAGATTGAATAACATATTAAATGCCAATTATTATAATATTTTCCTTAAAGAAGTGCTTTTAAGTTCAAAAGCAAAACAAAATTGAAATAATATTCTGTTCACAAAAATCTTTATACATATTATTAAAACTAAACTCATATTGAAGTAAAATATTTTAACAGCAATTATAATAATGTTTTATAATCTCATTGATTGATATAAAAAATATTATACTTTTGTTAATATAAGTTTATAAAACACTTCTTATTATTGCATAAGTAGTGGTTTGTATTGTATTCTCATTATAAGTGCAACTCTTCCTCATAGAAAACATAAGTATTATAATTGAAATCCTATTCACTATTCAGTCTATTATAAAAAGTTCGGAAATATGAGTGAAATTCAAATCTTATATATAATTATAATCCGATTCTTCTCTATTTAGTCGTAGAGTCCAATGAATTGTTGGCTTAAATTAAAAAAAGAGTTTAATGTTTGCCTTCACTCAAGATTTATGAATTGATTATTAATTGTTCACTCAATGGCCTCAAGACTAGTAATTACTTAAATGTCTCTAAAATATAAAATACAATCAAATATAGGCCTCTTTGAAGTCATGATACTATCATAGAGGCAATACAAAATAATGCTATACAAATATTAATACAAAAGCAAAGCAACTGAAAACTGAGTACACATTCACTCAATAATATTTTGGTTCACTTAAGCGAAAAAAGCCAGAGATTAAGTAAACGATAGCTAAGCTCAGGTAAATTTATAAATAGGTTATATTGAAAATTTTCTTAAGTTTCGAGGCGGCAAGGTACTGTAACTATTCTATAATGTTTATTAACGTTAATTAAGATAAGTGGGCACAGGTTTACTTGATTTGATCGTTATAGTGAACCCCTGTATCTAATCTGCCATACCCTCATGATTTTTACGACTTTAGTTCATTATACAGCATTAATTTGCTGACCTTGCTCAACAATCCTGGTGAATTATTGATAAATGAAGTATGAAAATTGATTACAGTATCGGATAATTATTTTGTATGCAATCGTTATTTTAAAGTTACATTCGTCTGAGTTATGGTGAATATAAAATAAAAGGGTTGCCGCCTGCACCAGGGTCTTTCAAATGCGTGTCTGGATAATAATTTGTGTCAATTTATGAATAATCTCAGAAAATTCAAAAACTATAATACATTAATATATTGTTTTTTAATATCAAATCTATCTCTTTGTCTATTATTAGCTCATATGATATGAAGCTATTTATTATCAATCGATTTACTCTTTTTTTTATATTTTTCTCATTTCATTCAAAATCAATTTGAATTTAAGATTGATTATTGAAAAATATTCTTAACATATAATTTATTGAATATTATTTTTCAATTCTAATATATTTGTGATCTTCCATAACAATCATACAGTCAGAGTCACCTAAACAATCTGGCTCATTAGGGCTATGCATGAATATATGAATTGGTTTTAATAACTTAATTGAATTATTTTAAATTCAAGTTCAGAAGAAAATTATCTCAACTCAATTATTATATTATATTCACATAATATAGAATAGAAATACGAAACTTAAGATTTAGAAAATCCCGTCTTTTCTGATATGAATAAAATTGAGCCAGAACAAAGTATAAAATCATAAAATTGTTATTTTAATTATGTTTATTAATAAATTCAAAACAAATGAATTTTAATATTAATAATCATTAAATGATATAATCCTTTCATTTGTATCAAGACAATATTATACAAAGTATGTGCATATAATTGAGACAGTACATGTTTTTTCTTTGTTGCTGAATGTCATAATAATTGTATAAAAATCTAATTTATGTTTAAAATTTCATTTAATAGGTTAGTTAACTACAAATAATGAATGCCATAATAAGTTGTATAACTCTTTTACTGCTCATATAATTCTATGGATCCTCTGATCCAAGCGTTTCAGGTATTTAAGAGAAAGAAATAAATTCTAATTCACATTATATATGATATAATATTATATTATATAATCTCTATCTTAATGTATAATCAAAGCAATAAATCTAATGTTAAATTTTTATTACTCTTTCTCTACTATAAAAAAGTTTCTTCAAATAAATCATTGGTTGTTAAGAAAGTTTTTAAAAACTACTAAAACATTATTACTCTTCAGTTTCTCAACTGAAACAAAAATAGAGCTAAACATACAGTGAGAGTGAAATACAATGTGAGACTAATTTCTATTTCAATGTCTCTTAACATTCAAACTGATATATTCTCTGTTTGTTTGTGTTGACTCTCAGACTAATTAAATGTTTGATTGTATTGTCTGCAGAATTACACTCTAATTATTATTTTCTAGTAATTTGATTAAGATTTATAGGAAAACGACTTTTTAGTTATCCTTTCCTTTCAATTGCTGTGATTTAGGAGTTTATAGTATTATATTTTGTAAACCCTTTTATGTCATCTGTCTCTCATTTATCGTTACTATGTTTTCAAACATTAAAATATACTCTCTTTTAGACTCTCTTAAGCGATGATTATCTCAATTAAATGCATAACTTCTTCAAAATATTTCATATTTTAGTTCTTTATATTGTGTACAACAACTAACAAAATATTAATAATTGACCAGAGATGGCCATTAGATAAATATAGCAATAATGCGGGTAATGACTTGTACCATTATACCATGGGAAATTTTGTTGCATATTTTAGAGTCAAAACTTATCAAACATGTGGGTCTAATGATCCATTTTTCTATAGATTAGGTGAAAATTCTTTTTTATATGATTTAAAATAAGTTTAATCTTTAATATTGTTGATCAATATATAAAATGATCCATGTACAATAATTTCAGCATTAGACCCCTTCCATCATAATGTGATTTCGTAATTAGCCACTCCTTGGAGTCCAATCCCATTCCTGTGGACATCTCTGTATTTAATTGTTAGCAAAAGTTTCTATTCTTTAAAGACTAAAACATTTATAGTTAAAAAATAAGTTTAATTTTAATCGCATTAAACATAAAATATTAGTTCAATTTATTTAATTCTCAATTAAATTCTTGAATGAGTTAGTGATTCAGGAAATCAAACAAAATAATACTTAATCATAATCTGATTATATGTTGACTCTAATTGGTCTCATCTTCTGCTTCTTCTGCTTATTTATAAATGAGAGGCAAAAAAATATATAAGAATTATTGCTCTGTCCTTGAAATAAGTCATATAACTTATAATAACAATAAACAAGTGGTAGTCCTTTCCACTATTAAACAGTTGTCAAATGTAGAGCCGATCTTATGTGAAATTATTAGCCAAACATTTCTTATTTTTGGGCTTTCTTTTAGGGGTCAGAAAACTTTTGACACTACTATCAACGCGATCTCCAGAGCATAACAAAGAACATACAATACAACAAAAAGTAGAGCTCTCTCTCTCTCTCTCTCTCTCTCTCTCTCTCTCTCTCTCTCTCTCTCTCTCTCGGCGCTAATTCACTTTATTTCTTCTTAAAATAATTCACTTTCACTGTCAGCCACCCATTCATTCATTGATTCATTCACTCATAAATTGGTATTATTTATACTTAACTTTTTGAATCATTGCTTTCATATAGAGCTATAGAGAGCTAACGTATTAAGTGTTAGCTCTACTTAGACTGAAGTAGTCGTCTCTCTATTATATACTCTCATTCTTCTCCACTTTTTTTTATAATTCGCTTCTCTTCTCATTCGTCTAATTCATCTCCGATTTTATTCTTCTTCTCTATTATATTCTTTCACATTTCGATTCATAAGACTTTGCACTTAATTTTTTGCATTTTTTGTTTTGTTCTCTGCACTAACACAAGCACTGTTTGATTGTGTAAAATACGTTGAAAATTGAATTATGGGCTGAAAGCAAAAGCATTTTCTTATTATTCTTCCACTACTTCTCACTTATTCTTGGTTTTACTGCATTTGCTTTAAGCCAGAGATACGGAAATGAAAGGATAATTCAAAAGGATTTTTATGTATTAATCCTTATCCTCAACCAAACCAATCGATTATCTACTAATTGAGACAAAGAATAAGCCCATAATGACGCTCAGAATGTTATCCAGGCTTCTGATAAGTAGGCATTCTCATTTTGTGATTGCAAGTTGATCCATGTCCAATCTTCGGCACCTCTGAATTTAGTAGTGAATTGATATTTATTTAAAGTTATGTCTTGTCTTATGTCTCCTAAGTCTGCCTATTCTTCTCAGCAATTGTTTCAAAATTCTAACACAAATGATAACTGCATTCAATAAAATCAAAAGATTTAATAAAATTTATTCTTTATATATATTTTGTGTAAAATATATAACATTTTATATTTTTCACTGCATTTGATTTGTGTTTTGTTTAACCTTTGCATGTATTGGACAAAAGACTGTCTGCGATATAAAAATTGATTTTTTGTTTTTCATATTAAATGAATACTTTTCACGCAATATATTTTGAGCCATATTTTTAACAAAAGAAAAATACATTTTTAATTAGTTTTAATCTTTATTTTTCTTAATGAAAATTGTTGTTCAATTAATTTTCATGAAATATAATGTAAAACCTTATATACTGTACTAATAACTAATACTAATAAAAGAGTGCATTATTCTACTACTGCTTATCTAATAATATAATTCAATACTATTTTTATTGCGAATACAATAAAAAATAATAATATTTTTTGTTAGTATTGATGATTTCATTGCGTGAGAACTAATTAGTAGCAGAGCTAAAATATACGACAATTTTTCCTATTCTGTACTCAATTATTAATATAGCGATACATTTGAATGCATTTTCTATTTCTATATCAAATCGATGAACACATAAAATGCATTCATTGAATACGAACAGCACTTTCAGAGTCCATCCAATCTATTGCTTGTGAAGTATAACTAATAAATGTATTTTTATCTTCATATATAAAAATTTACTTAAACTATAGTTTTATTCCTAAACACACTGTCAGGTTATGTACTCTTTTATTAAGGGGTAATTCAGTATATAGTCTACAATACTGTATATGTGTTGTCGTATCTCTTGTTGCAGAATATTCTGTAAAAATTGGGCAAAAATTCTGTTTGCAGTAAAGAATTTTATTGGTAAAGAATAGAGTGCAGTCAGAGAGGTAGGAACAGCACTCATGCATATGTAGCTCAAACAAAATGCTAATTTAAAGATAATATTTTCTGCACACAGTATCTGAATATATATTTCTCTTCCTTTTCTTCTTGCAGTTCGATCTCTAGCTCTTGTAATGCAGAATATACTGCACAGTAGTGTAGAGTATAGTAGAGAAGAATAGTGTCTATGCCTTAATGGATATGCGATATACGGATAGGAAAAGAAAGAGAAAATGTTTTTAATCTAATACTTCACCTCTTATTTCGAGAGACAAATAGATAGAGAAAAGAATAGGAAATTCTTCTCTCTTTCTCTCTAACGATAAAATAAGAATACCTTTACTACACATACTGTATGTGTGTATGCATTAGGATATATAAGCCGTAAGTGAGTTACGATTGCGAAGGCATTGAGATAGTGAGCACATGAAGACCCAATTCAATGGCTATCTATAACTTATGTATGCGTTCAGCCATAAGCACAAAAAATTAGAGGAAAACAAAAAATATATTATATAATAAAGAGAAAACAAAGTGCAATATCTGTGCAGTCGATGCCTTCCATGCCTTCCATAGCATTCCTTTTGACATATCTTTCCACTCATTCATTCCTCTTGTGCTGTTCGACACATAAGCAATAAGGGAATGGTATGGAGAATCAGAGCTAAGAGCTCCTACCTCTGTGGCAAAGTGGAAGAGCCGTAGCTATACTGTAGTACTGTAGGCTCAGGCAAGCAGTCGATGAGAAGGCTGGGCTCAATGCTTGCATCACTGGCTGCTCGGTTGCCATCGAAGGATCGTTGTTCGGGTCACTCGTATTGTGTGCTCGCACTCAACTGTACCGTACATACATTGCTGCTCTCTGTGCCACATGTGTGCCCAGAGATGAAAAGAAACATTTTGATCCGCAACTCAGTTAGTTGTCCGACTCTAATGCGAACCTACAGTAAGAGGTTTATTACCCAAACACTGGCTGTTTGTTTGTGTGCGCTATTTCTGCTTCTGCTGTTCTAAGCATTATATCACTGAATAGAGTGATAGAACCAGAAGAGTGAGAGAATTGCAAAGAAAAAAATTGTCAAAACTTATTGCTCTTAAAACAATAAATCGCGTGAACACTAAGAATGATATTTTAATCCATTTTTTAAAGTTCATAAAAACTGTTTTTCTCTCTTCTCTCTCTCCGTTCTCTCCCTCAACGATCGACTTATATATTATTAAGTAATTTAACTGTAATTTTAAACTTCATTTATAATATATATGAAATAACTACTGACTGCTTGGTTCTGCCTGTGCTCTACAGTTGTGTAACATATTATTCTCTACTCTTCTGCGCCAATCCTATGAAAACAATTCTGTAGTTCTCTGTTATTCTACTGGAAAAACAGAGTTCTTATGTTTTTATTTAATTTAGTTTTATTACATTTTCTCATTACTTGTCTGTGACATAAATTCTGTTTCTGTTCGTTCATACGTTCCGTTCACTATATGTCGACTGACAGCCAACAGGAAAAAAGCGAAACAAAAAATAATAATAACAGAAAAGTATAATAAATTGCAATAAAATTATTAATTTTATTATTTGACTGAAAAAACAGTTCTTCAGTGCATTGGAAGAAAAATTGAGAACATATTTATCAAACAATTTCTGCGGAATATTTATAAATAACAGTACGATATCGAACAAAAATATTAAAAACTTATCTATCTATTGGATCGGTGTAAGAACAGCACCAGTACTACAGAGCTGAACCCCTCACAGCTTCGGTAAGTTTCACAGATAATTTATAATTTTATTTTATACTTATATATATTATTTTGGTTTATTCGCCGCCTTTTTTCACTTATATCTCGAAACTCGCGAAAAACAGATTACATGCCATCGAAAGCATATTTAGATTTTTATTTCTGTTGAGAAAAAACTTTTTTTTGAATCCAATGAATGACTGATGTGATAGACCAACGCCTTTGCCTGTCTTTAACATTAGATAATATATACGGAATATGAGTATTGATGTTCACAATATGTGAGTGTATTCTGTATCAGAACATTGTCTGCAATGAAAACTATCCAAACTATCCTCTTATGTGTTCTTACAGTATGTTCAGTGCGTGAGTATAAAAGTTTCCAATATTTATAAGGTGTGACAACATTGCTGTCACCCAGTGATGGATTAGATTAAATTGCTTTTTCTCTCCTATCAGTCCTCTCTCTACTCCTTCTCTATAACTGCCTCTACTTTTTGTCTAACGAGAGATCCTTTGGTCCAAACAACTACTGAGTTATACTTTATTATTAGTGCACTTATCCCTTCATTTTAGTTTAGATGCCCTTTTCCTTTGCCCTGACTTTATTCACAGTCAATGCAATTCTATTATTGAGTTTGGATTTAGATAAGGGATGTGCAATACAGTCTGGGGTTGTCAGGGGCATTTTCAAGTATAATCATAGGGCATATCGATCGCAAAATATTTTAAACCAATTTTTTTAAGTTATTTTATATAAGATTATAGATAACATGGGAGCTATTGATAGTATGAATTTAGGTCGCACTGCTCACGAATTATCAGATTTAATAATCCGAACCCTTATGTTGATTGTCCCGGATCTTCTAAAACATTAATAAATTCAAAGTATACTATTTGAGTGGTGTGACCATCGATCGAATCCAGGTTCAAGACTGACCGAAGCATTCTAAGCATAGAATCCACACACTTTGTCCATCCCTACTCTGGATATAAGTGAAAGAAAGGGATTCAAAGTTTAATTAACATTTAGAGAAAATCTCATCTGAGCTCTCATCAGCTTTTCGTTAAGAGATTTGTAGTTATTAGGCATTAGTAGTATTGGTATTGCATTAACAAAAGAAAATCAGAAATACTTTTCAGATCCAAATTAGTTTAATAAAAAAAATCCATTTTTTATGGATTTCGTTCACTAATCACTCATACCTTACCCCTAAAAGAGATGACTATTCTGTTGCCTATTGTTCCCCAATTGACTACATATAAGGGGAACAAAGGGAAGACCGCTTCCCAGTAGTGTTGGACTCAAAATCCAAAGCAATCAAATATGTGGAGTGACATAACAAAAGATATATACAAAGTATTGCCGAGAGAGTGATGGGTCAGACACACCGGCAGCTATACCGTAGCGAAGGGTAGTTAAGCCCTGAGCCCTGAAAAAACTACTCAGGATACTTCTAAATTGTTAATTTCGTTTGATTGACGCCATTCTTCTTCTACTTTTAGAGCACTAATACTTTTTTCTGCTCTAAAAGTAATTATTTGTACCAAAGAATAAGCAGAAAACAAAGTAATTGTCTTCTCTATAGACTCTTCTCTTCTCTTAATAATTATGGTTTAATTAGACATTAATATTGATTTATATTTCGCTTCAATTAAGCCTTTATTACAAGATATTACTACTTGTGTAACAAATTCTTGTCATTATTGTTATTATTATTACAGACTTTTATTAATTTATTTTTTTATTCCGTCTATTCCTATCCAATCCAGTCGACTGCTTATAAATAAACAATTGTCAGGTTTGGTCGGCTTATATACCCGTCCGCACCAGCGCTTCATCTCATTTACCGCCAGTTGACTAACTAATTAAAGCCGTAGGCCTTTCAGGCCTCGAATATAAAATTCTTTGCCATATGTTTATAGCCATAACTCTATTGAGTTTAGGTTTGGATAGCATTCTGTTCGGTCGGTCTATGAGTTTGTTTATGTTAGGTTCGGATCGGAGTCACAGAGCATAGAGAGAAGGAATAGATTTTTATATTTTTGATTTTCATAATCAAGACTAACATATCAGACGCACACACAAGCACTCACTCATTGGCTATACAGTACAGTATGTGTTGCCTGTATTGGAACCGTTGGAAGAATTGATTTCACAACTTATGTATAATATGATTGCATAAATAGAGAGAGACCTTAGAGAGCAACAGAGATAGAGTATAAGAGCTTTGGCTCAGATCTGCTCGAGTATTAAGTATTAGCTCAGATGCATAAGTATTACATTCCGCAAAAATGTTGTTATTTTATTATCCTTATGGGCTTCGAGTGAGTGCTCCAAACACTGCATTCATTTGCAAATCAAATGCAGAGTTGGTGTGAGTTCTCCTCTGAACACAGCATTTATATACTGTATGTTATTTGTAGGCATAGGTTGGCAGAAAATTTTTAAATTAGATAATTATGAATACGAGTGTAATTTATGAGAGGGTGAAAAATAGTACTTAAAATCAATACACATATAATGCTTTTGAACCGAGAGTTTACAGAAACTGTTTTTACTGATCTCTTCTGTTCTGTATTATTGCTGTTTTGCATTATAACTAACTCTAATACTATATGTATTATTATATGGCTCTTCAGAATACAGCCATCCAAAGAATCGAGGAACATGCTTTAATGGAGCTGGAGCCTAAACCTGATAATGAAATTTAATGAAAATTTCTATTTTTTGTAAAGCATTTAGTCAA
>JAQIWA010001400.1:0-18729 GCA_034693305.1 Eueremaeus valkanovi | reverse complement strand
CTAATGAAAAAATCAATTCTTTAGCTTAAATATGATTCAGAATCGCTCTTCTCGTCTATGAATTTGATTTCTAAGTAAGAGTTTGTCCACAATATGTATACTGTATTCAAAGATTTTGTAAATAAGTTGTTTCACAAATGTTCACAATTTTGTTTCCAACAAACATCTAGTCATTCATAGTTTATATTTAAATATATAATCTGGGGATGACCAAGAGCATATAACAAAAATTCACTCGAATCCCATAACTAATATAACACACCCTACTCTTTTGATAATGTTCGATGTATTTCAATCAAGGTGATCCTTGAGGCGAATTCAAAGCTAATCCAAAGGTTTAAAGTTATTAATTTTGAACCAATCCAGTCGTTTAATAACACTTGACCGGTCAATATGAGTCCGGTCATATTGCTTTTTCAATTCATCATACCTTACAATTGCTTTTTATATTTTAATGTCGAGCACTATACCCACTTGATCACCCCAATTGCCCTGCCCAATTAGCCATTCCTATTATATGTATTGTCAATAAAGAATTGTAAAAATGAATGATTAAAAGAAATATGAAATATAATGAGAAGAACTGTATTTAAAACAATCCAATGCTTTAAATAATTTCAATATTTTAACGATTAATAAATGAATTCCAAAAATTATTTGAATAAAAATGATTTACAAATAATAATATCAATTCAATGACATAATAAATAAATAATTGTCATATTTAACAACAGATTCAACAAATAATTGAAACAATTATAGAAGAATATATTGCACAGACTGTAACACCAGAGCCCCAAATGTCTTATAGATGTCAGAATCGCTGCAGAATTTTTTGCTAAAGTTTGATCGATAATCTTCACCACAAACTGAACTGAATGTTGATTTTTCCTAAAATAACTGAATTGATGCAGAATTACAGCAATGAATACATCTATGCATTACTCAACAAATGCATTGAATTTCTTCACTAGAATAGCAAAGAAGTGATAATAAGACTTCTTTTCGATTCTGTAGACACAATATATTTGAACTTCCCTTTTGAGTGGAATTAAAATAAATTTTAGGTTGGATTGAATTAATTTACTTTTTTATAGAAAACTTCTATTCGTGTCATACGCTTCCCATTATTTACTCGCAAAATCGATTAAGTCTTAAAACATTAAAACTTCTAATTTATTAAAACAACAATTCCTTGCATTGCTATCACATTATTTCCATTATTTTCATTATTTGTTATATATTTTAAATATAATTAATTAAAATTAAATTCTGACATAACATAACATAATCTATCCATTGTTTCGAAGGTTATTCTCAACGGCATTGTTAACACGATTTCAAAATATAAGCAACAAATTGGCTCTAATCTTGAATTTATCTCTCAATAAACAAACTCTACTTAACTGTTGGAAAAATAAGCGAATTCTGTAGTTAGAAATGAAAGGATAAAAGTCATGTCTATTAATTAAAGAGATGGATATAATGTACAGTATTATACACTATTGATATAAAGTCATGTCAACTATATTTTCTTTTTTCAAATAAATATGTTTTCTTATTATTATTATTATAACTCTTAGGGTTCCTCTAATATCCTTATGATATTGATAGTAAAGTAGTACTGGTACTACAGTATACTGTACTGTATAGATTTACTTATTTAGAGAACATTTTTTCCTATTCAAGAGCTCTGTTTGCTGTCGTGAAAACTAAACTAAAGCAGATCTTTATTATTAAATAACTGTTAGTTTAAATAAATTGGATTCAAATCTAGAGTTGGATCGAAACTAGATTTCAATTTCGTTAAATTGAATTTAAAACTTAATGTCAATCAAAATTCAATAATAAATAAATATTGAAATAAAATTTGCTTTTTGTCTGTATTTTACTTAAAACAAATTCTTGTTTCCAATCGCTGGCAGTGTTCTCACTATAATTGGAAAATTTGATACAATATTTGTTTATTCAATAACATTAAGTTTGACCGATATATAGGAAGAATAATTGTATTATGCGCTCAGAGATCACAAAAACAAAAAGTTATTCAAAAAGAACAATAAGTTTATAATAGTATTATACTATAATAGCACCGAATATTTTAATTATATCAAAATATATGTAATGAAGTGTTCGAGTAAACAATCTTGTTTAACACTTTATATTTACGTTAATTTTTTTTATAGGGATTTATATACTCAGGAAGTCTTCTCTCCATTCAAAAGACTAATTAGATTAAAGGAAAACTTCAAATCAGTTCCCAAACATACAGTACTGTTGTGTTGATAGGATTGACAATAAAATTTCATTTAACACAACTGAAGGTTGAAATCAATGAGATTTTTATAGTGTTTTTTCGAAAGTAATGTTTTCTTGTCTTTAGCTGTTGTTGTGTTCAAAAGCCTGGGATGACTTTATACACCTCCAGAGTGGACATCAGGACATAGAAGAGCCAGAAGCCGACGAATAGGCTAATGGTGGGCACTTTACCGCGCACGGGTCCGCCTAATTCGCCACCGAGTCGTCGTCTGACCATAAGGACAATACAGCAGAGGAAAGCACAGATACTGAACAGTGTGACAGAATAGGTGAGCGATCCCGGTGATACGCGGAATGTAGTTCCTCTGTATGCGTGCACTATAGCTGCCAAAGTCCAGGCGATGCCGATGCCCAGGAAGACATTGACTGCGTTACTGCCCGTCACGTTACCGATGGAGGAATCGGCGAACTGGTCGTTCTGTGCGGCAACCTTACTGGCGAAGGTGTCTGTGCAGGCAATGAAGCGAACAGTTCGTGAGTTTAATAAATTCAATCAAAACAAATCGATTGAACGCAAGAGAAAAGGTGTAAAAGAGTTTGCAATCAAATCTTACCTCAACATAGAAATAGATATAAAGAGATAAAGTGTGCGAAAAATTGAATCAATACAAGTCAAGAAAGAACTTTCTGAAAGGCATTCGAGTGTGTAATGAAAAAGAAGCGAAAATATAAAATTCAGCCTAAGATTAAATATAAAGTTATTGAAAGCGAAATAATATAAAAAGAGCAGAGTTTGAGATAAATAGGAAAAAAGTGAAATAAATTATTCTTTGCTTATATTAAAAGTCAAGTTATGCCGAAAAGAATAGGTTTGGCGTGAATTTCAAATACAGACCTGGAATACTGGTGCCGAGTGCTACAAAAGAAATGGCTGTAACCGAATCTTTTAGTCCTACTGTGCAGCCGAAATGGGAGGCCAGGTCGCCAACTACGGCTGTTAATATCCCGATCCATACAATGCTGGCAACAAATGCTAATTTACCATCCAACATTTCTGGGGAAGGGATGTTAGCAAGTATTGTATCAAACGCTTCATTTATTGCAAATCTAATATTATATTTCTAAGGATTATATGGAAAGCAAAGCTTTGGTATCAACTGTATTGACAATGAGGGCAATCGACCAAAAACTCTATTACAAAGACTTCTATTTATAACACAATTTTGTTTTGTTTTGTTTTCTATGCCATCAAATGCTAAGCAATTTCTCTGCTTTTGTCTACACTTTTCTTCTATTTCAGGCGGTTTTTGAAACTATAAGAACTCTATCGACACTTACTTAGAGTCCATTGTAAGTCCAGTTACGTAACTATTGTGCCAACACTTACCTCCAGTTCAAGACATCGTTAATGAGATTAGACCTTAAAGTGCAATGAATGTGCACAAACAGAGGCACAGACACAGTATAGGACTTACCAGGCACACTTGTGCCCAAGGCCACAATCGAAAAGGCAGTTACCGCGTCTTTAAGGCCAATAGTGCAGCCAAAATGTGAGGCCAAGTCTCCGATAAGGCCAGTAAGCAAGCCGATCACTAAGATACTTATGACAAAGCATACCCAGCCTGACGAGTAATCTGGATAATTGATGGGCAATACACATACGCAGACATATATTAAAATAGGTTTTGTCTCCCAATTATGAATTCGCGTCAATATATTGAATATTTGATGACTTTATTCTCATTTCATTAAATTTTTTCTTTTGAAAGCTTTTCTCATTAAATAATGTGATTTATGTATAGAAAAATGCATTAAAAATAATTAATTATAAACTGAATAGAGTTCTGGTTGTGAAGAGTGCAATGCGAACGACTCATATCAATACAGAATATTCTTATATTCAAGAATACACGATATTATGGTTAGAGAAGGTGTTGCAGACCTACCTGTCGGCGGCACGAATGCAAACAGTATTTTCCAGAATAGAGTGAAGAAATGCATGACATAATCAGAACAAGTGGGTAACTTCTCTTCCCCCTCTCCCTCCTCATCCCCTTCCTCTGAGTCGCCTAAATATGGGAAACATAATAAACAAATATAAATATTAAGAGAAAACTAATGACGTCTTTAAAGATTAATGGTATGAGACCTGCAGACACAGTGATGGCATCAACGAACTGATCCTTCCACGAAGACGTGCCGATCATTATTTTGGTGTTTGCTTTCGAAATCAATTTGTCGACTGTGTTCTGCAGATAAGTGCAAAATAAATAAATCAATTCATAAACGTTTAAATATTAATATTAATCTTGTTTTCAGTTTACAGTATAATACTGTATAATCTTTAATGTATTCCAGGATTTAATAAACTATTTGAATATTGAAGTTATAATTGTATTCATATTTGAATGCATTTGAATCTGAAATACATATCTTTAGGTGGAATAAAATATTTGTAATTTGTTTAGGAGCACAAAGTAGCAAGTGTAAATATTTATTGTTTAGTTTATTAAATTGATTTTTTCATTCAAGCGATCAAAGAATCAGAAAACATAGATGACCAGAGGAGTTCAAAGGGGGTCGATCTCGTCCTGTTTTGTGGCAATCCGGGTCAAAGTATAATTAAAATTCTATGAAATTGACCCAAACGTCGATTTCACTCTATAACTGCATTAAAAATTCTGAATGTTCCGACTGATGCTCACCCTTGAGCTCGAGAAGTTTGGCCATCTCTGAACCAAACGCCTGGAGCAAAATATGGTTGAATTTATGAGCCGTATAAATGACATAAACAATAAAAATATTTAATTAAACTCAACGAAGAGTTAATTAAACTTTCGGTTGACTTACACAATCAAATGAAATTAAATTGAAATAAAATTCTTTGGAATCAAAAATCAATTAAATATTTAATTTGAATTAAAACATTATTTTCACAATTTTGAGGAATATTTGAAGTATTGGCAGTACCTTATGAATAGAGCTTTACATAAAATATTCTAAAAGTGTTTAAATGATTGTTTGAATATGTTTTGCAGAATTGTATTTATAGTCTATTATTATACTAATTGTTGCACAAATTCTTATTAAAATACTTTCAGCCAAAGTTAAAATAGCATATTCTCATCGTGCATATGCAAGCTGGCTCATTAATAGCCAGGCAAATGTAAATGTAAACACTTTTAAGTTCTTATATTTTAAGTCGGGATAAAAAAACAGATCTCATGCGGAATATTACACCAAAAATTGCAGTCAGTTTTGACAATATTTAGTACAATTCGATCGAAAAGTTCTCATATTTTAGTTAAAAAATGATTGAAATATTAAACTTGTTAATTGATAAATTGTACAGTACTGTACCGAGACCCAGGATCAAATAGTATTGGTATGAAGAGCAGCATACCTTGAATTCTTTGCTTTCCTTGATCCTAATCTGGCACCTATGCTGTTCTCCGAGTTTAGGTTTGCCCAGAAGTGCAATCTTTTCAACGGGCGAGTGGGGAACGGCATCCTCATCCACATCATTCAGTTCTTTCATATAGTCTATGCGTGCGTTCAATAAAATATTGATAACATATACTGTATTTCCCGACGGAGTCGTCTATTCTATACCTTCTTCGCGTACGGGTTCAGCCAATTGCACGTAAAAGACTGCATCCTTTTCATAGCTCTCGTTGTCTATGATATGGATTAGTATTTCTTGACTGCAAGAGAATAGAGAAAACAATCGAATTATTCCATAATAACTATCGGCTTATTGTTTAAATAGATATTATTATTATTGCTATTATTTCATTCACTTTATTAGTATACTATAGTAACTATACTAATAAGTTATATTTGATTCTGGATCATTTAACATATGTGTACTGACGCAATGCTAGGATTGATGACTAATTAGAATATTAATAATAAATTATTTAATATATTTCTAATTTATTATGAATTTATTGCACATATATTTTGGAATACTTTCTGTTATTTTTATTAATTTTATCGTATATTTAAATACTCGGAGTAATTGGTGAAAAGTGTTTATTACTTGTATTAACCTTTCGGGATGAAAATCCGCACAAAAGTTATTTTAATTTTCATCAAACTTTTATGCAATCGATTAAAACAGTATTCAGAGGCTATACAACATACATATTCATCTCTTGAATTATGTGGTTGAATGTCATAAACATCTTCTGCATATCAGCTAAAATTTATCCGAACTAAAAGACATCATTTTTTCTTTTGGCGGCATTTTCTTACTTTCAAATACGAATTATTCATTTGATTGGAAATACAGATCATTAACCCATATAAATATATATATTTTCTGAAAGTATTTCTCAAGACTAGTTCAACGATACCCATATCGACCAGGTATCAGTTGAAAAAAAATTTCGACCCGAACTGGTCCCGACTAATCTGGCCATATCGGATCAAATCTTCAGGTTAAAATACAAAATTTGGAACATAATGTTTAATTAATATCTTTTTTTAACTGAATTTATAAATAAATTATCATAAAATTGCTATTTATCTGAATCTTTGTTATCACCGAATGGAACAAATGGCCATGGCCAGTTACCGTCGGGCCGAATATGACCGATATGCATATCGTTGAACTTCGTTTTAGATATACCTCACCAATATATGGGTAGTTTCGAGTTATGTTATATATATTTTGAGTTGTTCATCAAATTCATATTTATTGAACACTGAAAGTGCCAAAGGTTAAACGGATGTCTTCGGCTATGATTTAATGCTGACATTGACAGAAGATATCTATGAAAATTTGAACTGCATTATTTCGAACTTGGATAATTAGAGTATAACCAGCATAGGTATTTTTATTTTGGATATTAAGGAAATATTAGAAAAAATCAGATGACTTTTTGTGCGGATTTTCATACCGAAAGGTTATATAAATATTTGAATAAAAATAAGAATTTATTATTCAGTTCTTTATATATAACGGTTAAAGACTTTTATTTATGTGAAACAACTATTAATGCAATAAAATCTATGGCAATAATCATTGCAAATATTTTATGCGATTATATTAATATTCAGATAATCCATATAAATAAGGATTTAAGAGGTCTTGTAGTGTTCAAATGTACTTGACAATCGTATAAGTAAACGTATAATTTGCAGGAAAAACAAGTTATCTTGGTTTTCACTTTATTAGTTTTAACTTGATCCAATTTAGGTATAATCATTCATCACATTCGCATAGTATAACGAACATACAGTGTTTGTCTATTCAAGGTTTGCTGAGAAAACAATTGTATTTTCTTATTTTTCTCTTGACCCTGCTCATTCCCTTAAAAACCTTAGTGGTTGGTCCATCTGAAAGCATCTGTGAACTGAATAATTTTTCGGAGCAGTAGTGTTGAGATCGATAACACAATGTCTTTAAAACTATATTTCCTTTAAACCAAATTTCCAGTTCATAAACAGCTTTCAGAAAAATATTTCTTTTTTGTCAATTGATTGAAATTTATTATTATTTCCCAAATCTAATGTAAAAGTCTTTTGCTTTATATAGTATTATAATAAATAATCTGAAGTTCTGAATAAATTTGTGACTCCTTTCATAAGTCTATTGCTTTGCATAAAAGCAATATAAGTGGTTGGACCAAGACTTGTATGATTTAATCAAAAATTCTGGAATTCAGTGAACATTAAATTAGAAAAAATATGAGAATATTATAAATGGAAAGTCAGTATTCGGTGTATTGGTTGCAAATAATCATTGATTCATAAGATTAAAATTTGAGGTAATTTTCTAAATTTGATTAAAAAAATTTTAATTTAGACGATTCTATGGTCTAATAAATTGATATTTTCAACCGCTGTTTAGGATATTATTTGCAAAACTCAAGTTCATTATTATATAAGTTTGAAATTCGCTTAAAATCTATTGATATGTTCAATAACATCAATCACTCAGTTGTCAGATGAATCGATAGTTTAATTCTACAGAGCTGGTCAAAAGTAACAGCAAGTAAATCTTAATCAGAGAATCGATCCAAGTGCGCACTGTAGCACTGTTAAGGTTGCTATATAACCAGCACATACCTAGTATATAGTAACCTTAACAGTGCTAAGAGCGCACTTGAATCGATTCTCTGATTAAGATTTACTTGCTGTTACTTCTGACTAACGGTGTATACAAAACACTGCAATCGCTTATTATATTCCGATGTTATGCAGTCCATCAGAATTGTGAGAATCGTTTGTCAAAACTTCTTACCAGTTAGGGGTTGATTGCGCGCTCCCATGCCATGCATGTGAACATTAATTATATCCATATAGTTATTAATAATAACTTATTACTAATATAACAAATAGATTGAGTCTAACAAATATAACATGATGAAAAATGCAAAGTGAGACAGGTGAAAATAGTTATGAACTATTGATACGAATAGAGAGATCGGTTGAAATGATTGCAAAAATGATACCGTTTTTGTGATTTGTTTTAAGCTTTTATTCAGATTTTTTTCGCTCATCTTATAAATTGCACTGATATCCCATTTTGTTCCATTAATATAAGCAACCCTGCTCAGAAGCAATTCATGACATAAGCATGTTATTTATTCCCCACAGTCTTGAAGTTCACTCAAACTAAGGCAAACTTTTATACCGAATGGTCTGAAAAAAAGAAGCGCTGATCGAAATGTATTTCCATTTTTAATGTCAGACAAATAATGTTTGAAGACTTGTGTGCTATTCATATATGAATTCACAATTTAAGCGCCACTTAAGCTATTTATTTACTGGCCTTCGCTTTATGACAAAAATGTGCTCAAAAAGTCTTTTGAAAAGTTTATCCTTTAATTTTCAGTTTATAATTAGTGTAGGGGTAATCAGTCAAGATATATATTCTTACTAGCTGATTCCGGTATAAGAAAGGTAATTTGCGAAATCAAATTTTGAGTCAGATTAAAATTATTGGCGTAATCAGCCATTTAATGTATAAAATTGATTTATACCGTACTCCACATCACAATTAAATTATACCGAAGTAATGGACAAATTATTTAATTCAGACCTCATTTTTAGACAACTGAGAGATAATGAAATTTTTTTCTGAATACAACAAATTAATTAATTCCTTGTTTAGAGTGTTTTGATTTAATTTCAAATAACTTGTATTCAAAATTCAATCGATTAATGAATTATTTTTACTTAAAATATACTGGAGAATCAACAAGACTCTAGGTTGAATGTTCATATTGAAATATTTATGATTTTACATGAATGACACGACAACTACGTAGAATCGAAATTAGACCCTTCACTGTTTGTGACAGACTGGGAGTCACAGATCCTTAGGTTGTCTTTAATTATTTGACAAATGAAACAAAATTGAAATCAATTGAATCGTATTTATAAACATAAGAATTATATGTTTCAAACAAAATGTGTCAGAAATGTAATCCAATTATATTTATTTGAAATACGAATCTAATAATTATATCATATGATCGGTAATCCTTATAATTGAATTGAATAAAAGCACCCAGACTGCAATGAACGAACAATAATCATATATTAATACTTTGTGTGCTTTGTTAACGTTGTTTGTCAGTCATGTTGTGTTCGCTTCATTCAATGTTAGGGTTATATTCAATGTCTACTATATTTGAGTCACAGATAAAAGTCATCTCTGATATGATCACACGCTATGATTAGAAATAGAAAGTTAATCAGAAATTGATAGAAAACAAAAACCCAATAATTTTGTCGAAAATAACTCAAAAATATATTTACTTTAAGACCGAATCATAAGAAGTAAATAATATAAAAATAACGATAAGAAAACTTAAATAGAAAGTACAGTAGCGGAAGAAAGTCCGTGTTTGAACTCGAGTCATAAGAAGGATTATAAAGGATTAAAACTGCAATCTATTCTGCATTTCTAAATATTTTAATCCGCTTAATGATTCAGGACCGTTCACGGACTTTAAGTTTTGTCTGTACTGCCAGTAATGGAGTCAGTATTGTATTTGAGGCTAAGAATTCTGTAATCAAAATCTTTTTAGTTTGAAATGAACAAGCTTATATTGAAATTGGTTTTAGACTCATTTCTCATTCATATTTCAATATATGATAGAATTGAACAGAAATTAATAGTTAAAGTCTTATTCAATCATTTAAGGCTCAAATCATTAATTATATTATTCGTTGAAATTAAGAAAAATGAAAAATTGATTCATTGATACTGAGAACAAATTCTAATAAATCAACGAAAGGTTTTTATTTAAAATTCTTAAGAAATGGTAATTTTTAAATATTTGATAAATATATTGAATCATTTGACTCAAGCAATTCCAGGAATAAAAATGTAAAATGAATTCACCAGGGACATTTATTATTGGAAGACAAACGTGAACTATGAAAGTTTTAGTTTATACTTGAATCTATACCGTACAAAACCGAATGCATCATTAAAGTGTCTAGCTAAGCTGTTTGAGTGCATAGTCTGTGATCCACTAGAAAGACTAACCATTTGTATGCAGCAACAAATGGATACAATTGGACCTGAGTTTAAAAAAATCCAGCCAACCAGACCTTGCACCTCTACTAGAGGTGACCTTAATGTGACCTGCATTTGGTTTTGTACGACTATATCCTATTTTAATAATAAATCTTATGATCAACTTATTTACCTTTTCCTCATATAATTTTGAGTAAATGAATGAGCTGGCTCAATAGGATATTAAAAATGCATTATTTACTGCCTTCTAAGTACACAAAAGGACTGAATGTTTGATCAATATTATTATAAATAGTCTATAACTTACGGAAATTACTGATCATTGGATCTTAATTTTCGTCGAAGACTGCAAAATATTTTTCAAACATTATTTTTTTAAACCTTGTTTAATATGATCACGGCCAAATTAATGATATTTTAAGCTTTTGAAACAATTTGAATTAAATTTAATCTTGACACTTATTCTGAATTTATTTTTATAAAATAATGACAATATTTCCTAAAATATTATTTTATAAATATTTAAATTCAATATTTCTGTTTGAATAACGGTTTGTTTTAAGCACTAATGTTATCGCAACCGAAGTATTAAAAATTTATGCTTTATTTAAATATTCTGTTTAATGATTCGCAAAGTAATGAAAACTTTGTCATAAAATGTTTTTAATAAATGACTGCAAAACATGCTCTAAAGTAGAGACCAATCTTTGGTGATTCTGTCAACTAATTTATCTGAATTTTAGACAAAACTCTATTTAAATATTATTGGATTTCAATACAACATAAACTCCTATAATGTCTGATACAATAACTTATATAACAAACTAAGTTATAAACTTCACTGAATTGGGGGGTATTTAACATCTACTGAAGTGCGAGTTTTGAAGGCGGATACTTTCTAATGCCTTTAACTGTACAAGTTAACATTAAAAATAACTAAACGTACAGATGAGATCATAAATGTGTGTTTCCCTCTGAGTAATAACTATTATCTTATTTCTGATAATTTCTTATCTCTCGATGATTTCATATCAGTCTGAAATCAAATATACTTTTAACACAAGAGTTGAGATTAAAATAATTTTGTGAATAAATATTTAAACTATTATTCAAAAAATTATTTAATTTCAAACTGATATGAAATCATCGAGAGATCAGAAATAAGATGACAGGTATTACTCAGAGGGAAACACACACTTATGATCTCGTCTGTACTTCACATAGATGTTAATTGATTCTGTTAAGTAAACAAGGACGAAATAAAATAATATGTAGTCTGACTTAGTTTAATAATTAAAATGTCTTCACGTGTGAGAAGATATTGAATAATAGCTGATATAATCCCCAAAAATAATTTGAACCAAACATCAAATAATATTCGAATGTTTGGCGAAAATAAATTTCTTCCGATAAATGAGTTGTCGGCAGAAGAAGAGAAGAATAGATAGGTTTGTGTTGTGTTTGACGTAATCTAATTATATGAGCCATAGATTGAATGAGACATCAAATAAAGTTTGGATCCTATAAACTGTCGGCTATTCTCACATTCAAACCAATTTCCGATTCCATAAACACAAAAGCAGTTCCCAAATGATCAGACGTGGCCAGACTCAGACTGGGTCAGACTGGCTCAGTTATGTTTTGGCTCACATTTAACTTATATTTAAATAAAAATAATAATAAAATGTTGTCTCGAATACACATATATTTGTCTAAATCATACAATTAATAATTAAATAATTAAACATAGATTGCAGTCAAACAATGTTTGATTCAAAACGTTTAAACTAATGTGATCATCACATGTGTTAACTCCCCCTTTGTTTGATATGTTGGCACCGGACTGCTATACACGTTCGGATCATACGTTTTCTAGACTCTGGTCATCACTGATATGAATCACCATTTTCTTCACTGCTCTATAATCTGTATGTTTTGGTTATCTTATTTGTATTTAATTTAGATAATGGCCAACAGTTCTAGACTTATAAGACGTATTCGCTTCAAATTGCAGCGAATGTCAGCTTTACTTAATAGGAAATGGATATGAAATACGATTTTATATAAATTTGATAATTCAGAGGCAAACTGAGTCAACTGAGTCATGCCTTATCTTTAGACACAAATCCAAAAATAATAGAGAGCTTTGATTTGAAAACCTTTGAGAAGATGAACAATGATTGTCAATGGATATTGATTTGCAAGCAATGGAATCACCACTACTACTGGTCTATTACTTCAGACAACTCCCGTATATTCTGTACTCTATTATTGGCACTCAATTAGAATTCTAGTCTAAATTACACACAAGTCAGGGACCAGAAGGGGATGGGATGCATGGGTTGATTTGGGTTAGTTCAGTCAAAATTGCCACTGCATTCGAAAATGGGTCAACACTTTTCAGCTTTTGAACCAATTGAATAATCACTTTTGTGCCTGCACTTCATTTTGATATTTTTATAATTTGCAGATTGTAAGGGAATTTGCAAGAACAGATCCTGCACAGTAGTCTGCACAGTAGTCTGCACAGCAGAATCGTATAATCACAGCATCTCTGGCATCATTATAGTGTACAGTACTGTATAGTGAGTCCAGTCATTATAGTATTGATATTTCCTCTGCTTTACGAAGCCATCTGAGCAACAAAATTGATCCGAAACTGCAATTGTTTACAAAGAATTCTAATAAAAAAAACTCAGGTTTTGACCAAAAGTGACAGAATTTGTGAATTCAATTAAAAACCTTCAAAAGGAATGTCAAATAATACTGTTTTAATTGGTTTACAAAACATTAGGTGTAAACATATTTCAATAATACACAGGTCATTAAATGAGGCTTACAGTGGCGTATACTGTAGATAAGACTATAGTCTATAAACAGTATTCTAAGTTATATGAAAGTGCATACAGAGTACTGTACATCAATTGTATTAAAAATATTGAACCCGTAGTCAAATTGAATTAAGCTGTATACTTTTTATTGATTTTATTCATTGATAGTATTAATAATACGTTTATATTATGAAATCTTTTCATTCGTTTGTACTATTAGTTCATTCAATAAATCATAACTATTTTCACCTGTCTCACTTTGCATTTATCATAATGTTATATTCGTTAGACTCAATCTATTGCTATATCCTAACTATAAGGCTATTATTAATGTTCTCTAAAAATGATTCCGGGAATCAGGGATTGTAACCTATGATCTAGCTAAATAGTTCAATATCGTCTCCGTTCAGCTGTAAGTCGAAGTATCAGAGGCAGAGTCAAGAATACGGGTTATTTTTATTGGGACATGAGATTGACTCCACATCCGATTCAATCCTAATTTATCAAAAATAGTACGAAGATGAGATCCACCAGATTATACGTAATAGACTTTTATACCACCCTTTACCTGTTAGACATCCCTGATTTCTTGAGAAAGCCTAGAAAACCTACAAACGAGTAATTAAATTGATTTCCATCTCAACCGATATGTTGTCAAATCGTATCTGAAATGACTTCGACTAAAGTAAATGCTTTACAGACGTAATGACTGCACAAACTTCTCTCATCACTGGATCACTGGTAGATTCGTTGCTCAATACCAGTACAGTATTTGTGTTGATTATACTCTACTAACTTATGCAGTACTTTAATAATACGTATCACAGAATCGTATAAAATGTAATTATTTGACATTTGAATCAAATTCCCATTTTATGCAAAATTCATACTTTTATTGTATTAGATCACCAAATGATTGTAACTCTACTAAAGCTGTTATAAATGGAGTAATGCTATCAATAATGTAGGCAATGATAGATTATTTATGATTACCAAGTTTGTAACCAAATTATAGAGAGGGAGAGGGAGGAGAGCTAATGAGTTTGTGACCACTGTTTGACACGAATTTTCGATTGTTTCAAAAAATTTATTTTTATGTTAATATGAATGAACGGCTTTTTCAGCCAAAAATCCTATTCAGATATTGTCTAATTTGACTCATTTTATATAAACACTAATATACAGTATAGTACTGTATATTCAAATTTATTGCTTAAGATCTGAATTCAAATTATTCTTTGAGAATATCTGTCAATTTTATAATATTAAAGACTAAGATATACTGTATTCTCATTAATGAAAATTTCATTTCAAAAACAGTTAGTTGTGTTGGATTGGGTTGGATTGGGTTGGGTGTGGCAGTGGCTAAATGTGAGAACTCAATGAGTCTAATGAAATAATGAAAGTCTATACTAATAGCCAATGTTTTATTCAATACTATCTATTGTTTCCATTGACTTCAAAATAAAAGCTAACAAAGAGTCGAAATGCTAACCAATTTAAGGCAGTGTTCAGTTAGAACCGAACAGATTCTCCACAGACTATAGACTATAGACTTTATTTAACAGCAATTACTAATTATTATAGTTTGAACTGAACTCCATATCTAATCGTTTGTCGTAAACATCGATAATAACAAGGAATGTATGACTCGTTAACTTCTAAGTTAAACCAACACTTGAAAACTGGACCGGTATTAACAAGGTTCTCTTGTTTGCACATATGTTATGTTTTGACCTCTAATTTAATGGTTTATTACTTTTGATACGAAAATTGATATGAGTTTAATGTATCGAAAGGAAGAATAGACATATTGTCTAATATTATAGACATCCCTGCTCAAATTAATGAAACCAACTTCAATATAATCCTTTAATTGATGAGATGAGCGGAAAAATTCTTAATTAAAGTTCAGAACAAATCACAAAAAATCATTTTTGCATTTATTGCAACCACTCTTCCTATTCGTATAACTTAGTTCATGAAATGGTCTCACTGCGCCTTTTCACCTCTCTCACATTGCATTTCCATCATGTTATATTTGTTGGACTCTTTCTATTTGCTATATGATAACTATGCAGGGTATAATTAATGTTCCATCAAATTGGCTTACGAGCCAAGAAACAGAACCAATGTCACTGGTCATCAATAAATTGAGTTGTTTGCTATATATTTTGCCTTGTTCAATCAAATATTTACAGTTCTGTACAGCCTTTTTGATAATAAGCAGATTCTATACTATAATAGATTAAAAATCTATTTCAGACTCAGTTCACACTTAAAATATACCCTTCCATACATTTTGGTGCATTCAAACAAATAATTTGACTTTAATTTTGTATATAATTTTATATTTCAGAATATAAACTGTTTGTTAACCTCTGTCTGGCATAGGATTAGACGACACTGTTTGTCGCAAATAGTGAATTCTAGGCATGAAATCAATGACAAACAGAGAACGGAATATATTGTGCACTCATATGAAAGCGAATCAATCACTTGAATCACTTGAATCACTTCAATCATGACTTACGCGGTTTCGTTGTTATCGAAAACTATGACTCCAGTAGTCATTTCGAATTCCGTCCCGTCTTTAGCGGTTCCTTCATATGTCTGGTAGGGAACGCATACCCGGCCTCGAGCACCGCTATATCGACAAACTTTCAAATGAAATTCGCCCACAGATTCCGAGCACTCATATTGGGAATCGGAGAACGAGAATATGCCGGAGTGGTCGTCGTCCAGGATCATGACCGTCGCGATGGCCGGAGTCGCCAATTGTAAAAGTGGAGGCGCTTTGTTCGTAGGACTGACCGCTCCGTTCATTGGAGAGCGTCCATCCTGGCTCAGGTATCGGGGATTACTTAAGCGGACATAAAAGTGCTCGTCCTCTTCGAAGACGTCGTCGTCGATGACTGTTATGAAGACCTGAACGCAGAGAATGTTAAGCATTGGATGTCTTGAGTCAATCAATCATTCAATTATCAGAAACCTGTTTATGGACTTCGTTCGGACGGAATATAATGGTTCCTTCAATGGGCTCATAATCTGAGCCGGCATTGGCTGTTCCGTCCTCTGTCTTGAAGTCGACACAAACAGCAGGCCTGACGTCTCCCTCACGGCTTATGGTGACTCCGAATTGGCCCACATTCTCCATGACCGTATAATGTGCCGGGTTGAAGTATATCTTGATTATGTTTTCCTTTCCCTTCTCTTCTGCTTTTTTCTCCTCCACTTTACCCACTCTTCTCTTCACGAGTTGATTACCTCCCGTCAGCTTTTTTGTGGCCTTAAGTCAACAGAGGATACAAATTGTGTTAAATAATTAAAATTAAGAAAACATTTGTAATAATAATCTGAATATTGTGTATATTCTATAAGACATGACAATCAATGAGCTATTCTTAAAGCCAACAAATGTTTCAATTGTTTGCTTTTGATAAATATGTATTCATTTCCTAAATTTTACCTTTTGGTGAAGAGATCGACAAAAACCTAAGTAATTGTTAAAAATAGAAAAATTTCGTAACTTTTATAACATATGATTAAAATGGCTTATAGTCTGTGGATTTGGATTCTATTCAAAAATTCAACTATTATTTCGTTCAGTTTTTTCTGTTTGAGTGTAAATTAGGAGAAGTGCTCTCTATCTGCTTCTTAGCTCTGACCCACTTATTCAGTTTGATAACAGAATATTCTCTTCATTTAGTCCGGATATGATTTAGTCTGTATTCAGTTTCATAATATTTGATTCATTTTTTTTTTTGTTAATCCATAAGCTCTTGAATTGTTAGGAATTCAGTAGACATTATAAAATGATTATTATTTATATAATTCTTTATTACTGTACTGTAGACTACAGTCTGTAGTTAACATCAATTTCTGAATTTTTTTGTTTTCAGATGAATCAAAATTTAATTTAATTCCGATTTCTTGTAATTTATAATTTATTTTATTTTTTGAAATATAATAACGGAATCAAAGATCACCTCAAATATCAATTCTAAAATAGTGGTTGAAATACTCTAATTCTCATATATTTCACATTCAGTCAATTCTTTAAAAATCCAGCAAGGTTACTTTACTACAGTAAAGTGATTGAATGACATATAGTATGTAAAGAGATAAACAAAAGAGCTTCCTATATTCATATTGAATACTCATAATTGGATTAACCATTGGATATCCCGGGACATAAAAGACTAAAATTCGTATTGACATTTTTTCAAATATTAACTTGAATTTATTCTAACTGTTTGTTAGAAAGGATTTAATTTGATTTAATTATTGTAATTAAATAAATTAAAATTGAAAACCATTTCTTATTATTCCTGATGTGAAATATTCTGTTTGTAAACCAAAACTTTAGGGCAATTAAAGAATTCTCAATAAATATAATTATTTTCAGACAATTATTATGTTTTCGAATAGAAATTAGAGTCAATTGTTTTGAAGGAAATAAAGACAAGAATTTGTAGTATAAAAAATTCAAAGCTTTTATTTTAAAACTCATTTAAATTTATTTGAAGTGAATATACATTTGGCTTAAAATTTGAATCAAAATAAATTATGTTAAGCTTCAGATCATTTCTTTCATTTTGAGCTCAAAATAAAAAATAATGACAAAAAACATTAAGTATAACACTACTAATGTATTGTGCAATATGTCCTGGCTACTTCTTGACATGATCGAGGCCACAAATATGGTACTAATTTCTGAAAATATTCTAATAAAATAAGTTAATTATTTATATCCAGAACAGTTGTACCAATTATTTCTTAGGCTATGTTTTTATTTTGTTCACAACATTACTCAATGATATTATTGTCGGTTCTGTTATATAAATAGATCATTGGTTTCAAACCGAAGTCATGTCGGACTGACATTAAATTTATATTCGCTGGAAACTACCCCTTTCCAATCCCAATCCACAATGTTTTATATATTTATAAGCAGAGGAGTATAATAGTGAAACCGAACGACGTTTCTATACATTGATGCCAGAGATGCGGAAGGGGGGTCTAGCCAAAATACCCCCCCCTAGGTTTGAAAATCGGCAAAATACCCCCACTAGGTTTTGACGAGGCGAGGGACCCCCCCCTCGACTTTTTGCCCGGACCTATACCGAAAATGGCGCC